>OZ007580.1:52357014-52369514 GCA_963931925.1 Onchidella celtica
TCACTTTATTGTCCCATAAATGGGAAATTCAGAGCCTTTAACAGCACATACATGGTACATGTACCTTACGTATCATTACATAGACATATCACAATTCAGTAACTCAGTAACAGCCATACATCAAGGGACATGGTAAAGAACCTTAGTGAAATGTGGCGCTTCAGAATATTTTCTGGAGATGACCGCATTCGGTGATTCTTCCGAGAAATGAGAATATGATATCCAAAACCCATTAAATTAGAAATAAATACATTCATGCAGTGTCGGATCTAGGCATACGTTTTGGGGCCCACAAACCACAGGGGCGTCACAACATTTCAGATTATTTAATTTATTATTATTATTATATTTTTTTTTATGGGAGGTCTTCCGAATGCGTTCTATAGCTCGACTAGCGCATGGTTATTGTCAGATTGATGTGTAACGACGTGAGGGTCTAGTCAGTTTGTATCATCAAGGCCGTAGGCCGATGTTCGTTTGGGCAGTAGTCAGATTGACATATCAGGGAAAGCCGCCGGGGTAGCTATGTATTGTTTTCACTCGGGCTATGGAACGCATTCGGAAGTCCTTCCATTATTATTATTATTATTATTTTCGTTTTTTTTTCCTTTGAAAAGGTACGAATTCTTTCTGCAATCTATTTGAGTAATATTTTAAATTATATTCTACTCATGTTAATTTGAAAACATTTAAATTGCTTTTTTTCACTTTAAACCTTAATATTAGATAATTAAAAGACATGATTATAATTAAGGTTTCAGTTTTGTTTAGTTGCTTTATTTAGGTAATTATTTCAACTCCATGAAAGATGCACTGTCTCTCACTCATTCCAAAGTCCCAGGGCGGAGTTTCATTTGATTTTTGAGTCACGAAATAGGGACACTATAAGTCGCGACTTCAGGAGCGTCCGTGAGTAGGGGTTAACAGGGGGGGTGGGGACAGGAGGGCAGTGCCCCTGGCGAGCTAGTCCTGTACATAGATACAGTGGTATTTATAATAAACATAGTATTTACAGTGTTGGGAACATGAAATCTGCCCAGTTCAAGTTGTGTAAGGCATAATGGCACTCCTGGTTATCATCTGCTTCTGTATGCTTTTGTGGTGACCCAAATTCCTGTTTCGGTGTTCACCTTTGTGAGACTTTCTGCTGTTCACCATAAGTCACTCATTTTATTTACTGGTGCATTTCTATTTATTTATTTATTTATTTATTTATTTATTTATTTATTTATTTATTTATGTTTATTTATTTATTTATTTATTTATCTATGTTTATTTATTTATTTATTTATTTGTTATTTATTTCTCTATGTATTAATTATTTAAATATTTCTATTAATTTCTAATAATTATTTTTTCTTTCTTTCTGATTTCTATAAATTTATTTTATTTTTATTTATTTATTTATAGATCTATTTATTCTTATTTATTTATTTGTTCATTTTTTTTTCTTTTGATCTGCCATGTCCTCATGTCTTCCACGTAAATTTTGTCTTTTTTTTTTTTTTCATCCGCGCCATCACATGTTAATCCAATTACAAACGATTTATTTTCACAAAAGTCTTAGACTCTCCCATTTCCCATTGCTATGAGCAAATTTTTTTTCCCTTTGGTTTTTTGTCGTTGTTTTTTTTGTAATTTAGTTCTGGCTGGTCGAATTTTTCTTTCTTTCTGTCTTTTTTTAAGAAATGAATACAGAATCACATTATCTGCCACTTGTTTAATTCTGTGTAGATCTCTCTCCCTCTCTCTCTCTCTCTCTCTCTCTCTCTCTCTCTCTCTCTCTCTCTCTCTCTCTCTCTCTCTCTCTCTCTCTCTCTCTCTCTCTCCCCCCTCTCTCTCTCTTTTTCGTTGGTGCTTGTTTTTCCTCTGACCCTCTTGTCTGTCTCCTTCACCGTATTAGATACATTTTGTACAGAGCTGAAATTCCCATAACTGTGCTATTTATAAACATACGCCGAACTTACACGATCACCTTTTATTGGGTAACTCTCGCACCTCACCTCAGAGATGATCTCGAGCGATGTTTGCCATTATGGTAATGGCCGCTAAGCGCCCCCCTCACAATAATAATAATAATAATAATAATGGATGGCATTTATAAAGCGCATATCCATTTAAAATGCTCTATGAGCTTTACACAAGCTACATATTTTATGTCAGCCATAGAGCAGGATGGAGCGCCTGCGAAGCGCTCAACACACTACACTGCTTCTTTCTCTCTCCCTGTCTCGCTCACACTCTCTCTCTCTCTACTCCGCTCTATCTCAGAGCAAATTGTAACCCAGCCTGTTAGGCGCAGTTCACAATTCACAACAGTTCACAACTCACAATTCAGTTCACAACGCACAACTCAAATAATATTTGAATATTTATTAATAATAAAATATATCTATACTAATAAAAGTGAAACCTTACGACAATTGCAGCGCGCCTTTCGCTACTCCTCTGTTAATGCTGATTCGCTGGCCCTCAGATTTTATACAGCGCTTAGTATAGACTGGCGTCGTGTCGCCGGCACAGAAAATAAACAACTAATTAATAACTCGCAGAACGTTTGTATTAGTTGCTAGGTTGCGACACATTGGCGTTCGGTCTATTTTTTCGGGGGGGGGGGGGGGAAGGGGGGAATGATATGGATACATTTTAATCTATTAATTTCAATTTTGCCCGGGTAGCGGCCTGTTCGGCCTGCTCTTTACGATTTCCAACTGCCAAGGTATCTTTAACGTGCGCAACGTGCACACGGGCCCTCCGAATTTTTCGTCCTTGTCCGAGAAGACTAGGTACTCAATCCTACCCCTCAATAGGATCAGAGACTTGAAAATATGAGAAAAATCCCAATTTCCAACATGCCTGCACTGCCCGTGTTGTGAACCCGGGACCCTTGGCATGGGAGGCGAGCACTTTGCCTCCAGACCACCTTGTCCCCCTATAATCATGTGGCTCTTTGTCTCTTTTGCAAAGAAACAACCAAATCCTGTCATTGGCCCCAGACACACACACACACACACACACACACACACACACTGGGCGACTCCTGGCTGATGCTGAATCAGAATAACATTATGGTCTTAGTTTCCAATTCTCGTGGTTTCAGAACAAAACTCGGACACGGCGCGTCTTTAGGTCTTTAGTTTTACTCGGTGTCGCTGATCTTGGCATTTTACACCTTCACTTTTCTTGATTTTCTATTTCTTTTCCTTGTTTCTGTGTGTTTTTGTAGTAGGGCTGAGTTTTTTTTTACAACTTTGCCCGGGCAGCGGCCTTGCTCGGCCTGCTCTTCTCGGCTTTTAACTCTTTAACTACGAAGCGACTAATATTAGGCGCTCAAATTTGGTCGTTAACAGGAACGAAAAAAAAAAAAGCTGGCAATGGTTAGCGAAGGTTTTTTGTTTTCTGTCTGGTTTCCCGTTTTCAGGCAAAAAAAGAAAAAAATTACCTAAAAAATAGGAATTAAATTCCGTAATTAAAGAGTTAACTGCCAAGGTATCTTTAACGTACGCAACGTGCACATGGGCCTTCCGAGTTTTTCTTCCTTATCCGAAAAGACTAGGTGCTCGATCCTACTTACTGTAGAATCAGGGATAGGAATTTTTTCCCCCGAAAAAACAACAACAACATGCCTGCACCGACTGGGGATCGAACCCAGAATCTTCGGGATGAGAGGCGAGCACTTTGCTTCTACACCAACCTGTTCTCCCCCAGATCACAGGACACAGCTGTAAACAACTCTCATTTCGAGAGGGGCCCGTGAAAAGACTGTATCGCCAGTTTTGTAAATTTTACAGGAGAGCGATTTGAAAGTTTGACTGAAGTATCAAATGACTGTTACGACAGTTTAATCCTCATCAATAATTAGGTCAATTAATATGATAAGGGAATCCGCAACATATCAAAATGTAGTACTTACCAAGGGAAACCGGAATATGCACCAAAAAAACCACACAAAAAATTTCGAGTTACGGTCTTTGCGCAGGCACTTCTCGATTTATACCCTTATATCACGGGCCAGGGTCACAGAGATCTATAAATCGATCTTCGGGGTTGGGTGAGGGCCGAAGGTGGACAGACGGGAAAGAACCAGTTATCATATACGACAAGCCCTGATTTCATTTCATATGATTTTGAATATGATTGAATCTGGTTTATCAACTGGAAGAAGGCCCTATGCTTGCGGATACATGAACGAATTAATTTTTGGCGTGTACCCGCAACTCATCCTGTCCTTTCTGAGAGAGGCTAAGATCTACAACAAGATTTAATCACTTTTATACTCGTTTACAAAACTTTTTCCAAATCTATACAAAAGAACTTGTTGTTTTTTTTTTTTTTAGAATTTTACAAGTGTCTTAAAATTATATGAATGTATTCAGTTCTTTGTCAAACTTAACAGCTCTGAATACGAAACATAGGTAAAGAATTAATGTACCGAAATAGACCGTGAAGGGCGCCAAGTGGCCGTTATCGTGCTGACGCGCCGTAAACTCGAAACCCAAACTTAAAACTGGAATTCAGAGGTAGACCCGGACACGGAAACAATGACAGACATTCACGTATAGGTAGAATGCGCATATCCTTCATCTGGTCTGTCCGACCCACGCTTCACCAATGGCGATGGTGGCACTGATTTTGATTCGTTAGCTGATTTGCACCGTCAGCACTTAAGGTGTCGCGAACATATCGACGGCGAGTTTTAAAAAGTTCACTACTGTAAACAATGACCCGTGTGTATACGCACATGGGAGACGTTCGGTCAATTCTTTCACTTCCTTTCCCTTGTTTACACGGATGGTAGGGAATCTGACCAGTTTGGATCCATTCTTTCCACCCCTGTCATAACAGTCAACTGCAATGCAACCAGCAGGCATTTTAGCGGCTTAGACACATCTCGAAGTTACAATCATCCGCTGATCCACCGGCCATCTTGTTTGGCGGAAGTACAATGCAAAAACACTTTGTGACGTCATGCGTATTCTACCTATACGTCATAATCCAGAGCTCGCGTCTCTTCTTTCTTTCTTTCTTTTTTTTCATGTGTGCCTACTTTTCTAGGTATGTGTGTTTAATTCTGAAAACAGTAACTTGAACACCTCCCCACTTTGTTTTCAGGAACCATACGCAAAAACAAAAGGACTGGAGATCCAGAAATTATAGCTAGGTGCCAGGCCGTTACTAACTCAGGAACAAGGTGCAAAAGGTTTGAGAAAACTCCGGGGTCTGGGCTGTGCTGGCAGCACGGTAAGTACATTTATCTTATCTTGTATAATAAACAAAAAACAAAAAAACTCCTGCCAGCTTATACAAACTTTAGTCAAGTCTGCAGACTATTGTTTGGCAACCTATGTTGCTGAAATTTTGCACAAAACTAAAAAACAAAAACAAAAAAATTATTTGGACTAATCGCTTTTGCTGTTCATTTTAGATTTGGTAACTTGAAATTGTTGGGGAGTATTTTTTTTTTAGTTTGCATTGGGTGGTTAATTTCTCCTTTTTCTCCCAAGTTATTGCCATTTCGTGAGGATCTGGCGGGGTACGTCGGGCATAAATGTGCAAAGGGAGTGCAAAATGACATTTCTCACACAAACAACAACAACAACAACCCAAATTAATAAAATCTAAAGGAACAAGCAAGGTGCAGCAGATCCGGGATAACCACCCAAAAACTGAAGCTAATAAAAACATTTCTCCCGGGCAGGGCCGGGTAACTTAGCTAGTAGAATCATAAAAACAAAATACTCGCAGGGCTTTCAACAAGACCTACCGCCCCTCATACGGCTCGGATTTGCATGAAATTTACAAGGGCCTTCCTTTCGTCTTGCAGAAAGTTCTTCTATACAAATGGTGAGGAAGTATTCTTTTTTTTTTGGGTGGGGGGGGAGTTTGCTTTGTGTCACTAATTGACTACTTTCCACCTCCAATCCTTCATTTTCACGACCACTTGAGCCCATGACATCATCACTTCATGAAAAATTCTCAGTGGGCGCCATTGCATACTTTGTACTGTCCTATCTATCTTTGAATCGCTGAGTTTCATGGATGATCTTGGGCAAAGTTTTTGCTCTGATTCTCTTTGGTCCGAAGTGATGTCCTTGGTTTCTTTGTGCAATTCAAAGAATGTGGCAGTTAATGGCATCTTGATAGACAACTAGTTGATACGCTGATGCGGGCAACACGCGGATGTGATTTTTAAAGCTGAGGTTCCATCACCATTGTGTAATTTGAGGCACAGAAGGAAACTCTCTGCCATACCTTTAACTCTGCCAGAATTTTTACTCTATTTTTGGTTAAAAATGCGTCCTTTTCTTCTTTTTTTTCCCGGCTCAAACCCGCGCAGCTACACAATATAGGTAGAATGCGCATATCCGCCATCTTTAGTGTAAGGACCGACCCATCACCAGGGCGATTGTGGCATTGATTTTGATTCGTTAGCTGATTTGCACTGCGAGCAGGCTAGGCGACGCGAACCAACTGACGGCGAGCTGAAAGTAGTTCGCTACAGTAAACAATGGCACTTGTGTACGTGTTCAATAGGAGCTGTTTGGTCAATTCTTTCACTTCCTTTCTCTCGTTTAAACGGATGGTAGGGAGTCTGACCAGCTTGGATCCATCCTTTCCACTCTTTCATAACAATCAACTGCAATGAGGCATTTTAACCGTTTAGACATATCTCGAAGTTACACTACTCAGCTGATCCACCGGCCATCTTTAGTGTAGAAATATCAAAACAAAAACACTCTGTGACGTCTTGCGCATTCTACCTATGCCAGACTGCGCAACCCCTTTGTTTCTCGGCAAGCAAAGTGAAATTCAGTTGTGGAGCCCTCCCCCCCCCCCCCCCCCCCATTTTTCTAATATCGCAAAACAAAAAGCAGATAGGAGGTGAGTCGCAGAAAGGTCAGTCGTACGGCGATAGTTCGCAACAACAACAGCAAAAGCAACAACATTTGGAAAGCCCTAAACATACAACCAATTTAAAAACACATAGGCATTCAAATCCCCACCCCCACCCCCGGGGCGTATGGCACATACACACCGTGGAGATAAGGAAAAGTGATTGATGATGATAACAACAACAAAAAATTATAAGCAAAAAAAAAATGACGGTTATGATCTGGAAATGCAGACATGCATATGAACGATTTTTCTTCTACTACTTTCTTTCACTCATCCTCTCTATCCGCGTTCTGCTTTCCTCTTGTCTTTCACTCACACTACCATGAGCCACGTCCTACTGCTGTGTTGTTTTGCTTCACTTCTCTCATTTTTGTCAGGCCATGCAGCGCCCACTAATCCTACTGTTTTCATACTGCTGTCACTTTGAGTGTCTCGCAAAACACCTCGTTCCCAGTTAGTTGTTTTTCTTTTCTTTAAATACAGGATAGATCGAAGTTGCGGAAAAAGAGTGGTGAAATTTTCTGTTCTGTGGCAATCTGGAGCAAATTAAGCGTCACTGCGCCTCCGTGCCGTGCGCAGTCTAGTATAATAGCAGCGTGTCTGAGGCTCAAACTGTAAGAAAACTTTCTTCTGTTCAACACAGTCGTGGCTCAAAATCAACGAAAATTTTAAGAATATGGAAGCGTATATCCGTAAAGCATGGTGTACGGATATGGACAGTGCATATCTGTACAACGCACAATTCGATGACGCAGAACACGCACCGGAATGCTATATTACTGACCTTGTTAATTTGCATAGTTCTTAAAAATATGAATCGGCTTAATAGCAAAACAATCCGACTTCTGCTCGGAGATTGCATGATCTGCGCTAATAATATACTTGAGTGTACGTCGATCACCAATGGCTACCCCAACCCCTTTTCGCCTGATTAGTCAATCTGACTGCCGCCCATTGATACAAACTGACTAGACCCTCAAATTCGTCAAAATGGAGAGTACGTACTTAATGAATGGTGGCACCTTGGTGAGCCGACACCCTACTCTCTATCCCATCATTCTGTCAAGCTATCCCTCCCTCTGTTCTGTTTTCTTCTGCAGGCCCAGCACCAGCACCAGCACCAGCTCAACCACCAGCCCTAGCCCCCGCACCAGCACCAGCTCAACCACCAGCCCTAGCCCCAGCACCAGCACCAGCTCAACCACCAGCCCTAGCCCCAGCACCAGCACCAGCTCAACCACCAGCCCTAGCCCCAGCACCAGCACCAGCTCAACCACCAGCCCTAGCCCCAGCACCAGCACCAGCTCAACCACCAGCCCTAGCCCCAGCACCAGCACCAGCTCAACCACCAGCCCTAGCCCCAGCACCAGCACCAGCTCAACCACCAGCCCTAGCCCCAGCACCAGCACCAGCTCAACCACCAGCCCTAGCCCCAGCACCACCAGCACCAGTTCAACCACCAGCCCTAGCCCCAGCACCAGCACCAGCTCAATCACCAGCCCTAGCCCCAGCACCAGCACCAGTTCAACCACCAGCCCTAGCCCCAGCACCAGTACCAGCTCAACCACCAGCCCTAGCCCCAGCACCAGCACCAGCTCAACCACCAGCACTAGCCCCAGCACCAGCTCTCCCACCAGCACAGGCACCAGCACCAGCCTCAGCACCAGCACTAGCCCCAGCACCAGCCTCATCACCACCACCAGCGCCAGCCTCACCACCACCACCACCAGCACAGCCAGCACCAGCACCGGCAAGGAAGGTAAGTTTGTGACGACTAGACATACAGACAGCCAGTACCATTGTCATTACTCCAGTCCGTGTGATACTATTTACATACAAAATTTTATGGTCGGTGCAATTCTCTAACTGTCTGAGGCTTTTTACTAAATTTTACAGGAAAGCAAAAAAAAAAAACTGTATTTATTCCCTTTCCACTGGACGGAATTGGGTCATTTTTTTAACACATTAATCATAAATTCATATGTTCTAAAAGATGACAGACATTTTTTTGCGCCAAAATGGGGTATATCGATGGTGTCAGGCGCAAACTAGCAAAGTCTGAACATTTCATATTAATATTTCTTTTTATAGTACCAATTCGTATAGCTTGGAATCCTGCATCATGTGTAAAAATAGCTCTTACCATTATTCAATAGAAATACTCAAAATAAACATGTGATCAAACCAGCTGGATCTATTTCCCCTTTTGTTTTATCAGCAGTTTTTTGTTCTTTCTGTAAAATTTGCTTATCTGGTCCTGGCTTGCTTGTGCCCGGTACCATGGATATAATAATTTAGAAATGTTAGACAGACGCTTATAATTATAGCTCTTACAGAAAGTGAAGGTTAAAGAATCACACCGACGAAATGCCAATGCATTGACCATTATTTGTCTAGCTATTTCAGTGCCAAGAAAAATATTTGCCAATATCGTCATAAATTATGATTTCACTTTCACATTGATCTATTTTGATACTGAGGATATTTCAACAATAATATTCACGTATTTTTTCTGTTTATTTTCTTTCCATCTAACAGATAGCTGAGCGCAGACGCCATTCGGTGAGTCTCATTAAGGTCAAGTGTCTGTTATTTCGATAATTACATTTTCAGTCCATTAGAAATGCATAAGTGGTACTGCTGTGAACACTTGATCAATGTTATCTCATTTCATTATGTTATTCATTTTCCAGTTTGGTTCATGAGAATTCAACTTTCTCTCTCCTCTTTTCTTTTTCCCATTACACTCAATTTTTCTTCTGCTCTCTCGTTCACGAATCCCAAAATTACTGATAAGGAAAGAGGTGAGAGAGGGAAAGAGAGAGAGAGAGAGGAGAGGAGATGGAGAGAGAGAGAGAGAGGAGAGGAGATGGAGAGAGAGAGAGAGGGAGAGAGAGAGAGAGAGGAGAGAGAGAGGGGATGGGGAGAGAGAAGGAAAGAGAGAGAGAGAGGAGATGGAGAGAGAGAGGGATGGAGAGAGAGAAAGGGATGGAGAGAGAGAGAGAGGGATGGAGAGAGAGAGAGGGATGGAGAGAGAGTGGAGAGAGAGAGAGAGGAGAGAGAGAGGGATGAGGGAGAGAGAGGGATGGAGAGAGAGAGGAGAGAGAGAGAGAGGGGAGAGAGAGAGAGGGATGGAGAGAGGGAGAGAGAGAGGGATGGAGAGAGAGAGAGGATGGAGAGAGAGAGGAGAGAGAGAGAAGAGAGAGAGAGAGGCATGGAGAGAGAGAGACGGAGAGAGAGAGAGAGGGAGAGAGAGAGAGAGAGAGAGGAGAGAGAGAGAGATGGAGAGAGAGAGAGATGGAGAGAGAGAGAGATGGAGAGAGAGAGAGATGGAGAGAGAGAGAGATGGAGAGAGAGAGAGACGGAGAGAGAGAGAGAGAGAAAAAGAGAGAGAGAGACAGACAGACAGATAGACGGACAGACAGATAGAAAAATAGATAGATAGATGAGAAATAAATTAATGAGCTGTTCATCGTTTGGTTATTGACAGGTTGTTAGCAAATGTTCCGCAAATATCCTTTTGCCTTTTGTAGATTCTTTTTTGTTCAATTTCATTTTCAGTTCCCGCCAAGGAGCAAAGACAGGGGAACAGAAAAGCCTGGCTTGGCGGGATCTAGTAAAGCAAGGGCATCGACTGCGAGAAAAAGAAAGAGTTGGGTAAGAGTTTGAAATAACTTCACATTGCGTTATGTGTCTTGTATAGTCATTCCTGGTAGCCTACGTGGATGCTTCATGCAGTCAGTCTAAGCTTTCCTAGTAGTCTACGTGGATGCTTCATGCAGTCAGTCTAAGCTTTCCTAGTAGCCTACGTGGATGCTTCATGCAGTCAGTCTAAGCTTTCCTAGTAGCCTACGTGGATGCTTCATGCAGTCAGTCTAAGCTTTCCTAGTAGCCTACGTGGATGCTTCATGCAGTCAGTCTAAGCATTCCTAGTAGTCTACGTGGATGCTTCATGCAGTCAGTCTAAGCTTTCCTAGTAGCCTACGTGGATGCTTCATGCAGTCAGTCTAAGCTTTCCTAGTAGTCTACGTGGGTGCTTCATGCAGTCAGTCTAAGCTTTCCTAGTAGTCTACGTGGATGCTTCATGCAGTCAGTCTAAGCTTTCCTAGTAGCCTACGTGGATGCTTCATGCAGTCAGTCTAAGCATTCCTGGTAGTCTACGTGGGTGCTTCATGCAGTCAGTCTAAGCTTTCCTAGTAGCCTACGTGGATGCTTCATGCAGTCAGTCTAAGCTTTCCTAGTAGTCTACGTGGGTGCTTCATGCAGTCAGTCTAAGCAACTTTATGTCTTTCCCCTAAGCTTTTGCCACCCGTCTTTCTTCCTCACTCTCATTTTGTTGGCAGCCTCTTTTTGGAAAAATACGATGTTGGAATCTCCTTCTACTCCTCTCTCTCTCTCTCTCTCTCTCTCTCTCTCTCTCTCTCTCTCTCTTTCTCTCTCTCTCCCTTCTCCCCCACACACCCTTACATATAAACACACCCACACACACACACACAGGTAGCCTATACATGCAAAGAGATAATGTGAGTGAGAGAGAAAGAGAGAGAGAGAAAAAGGGGGAGAAAGAGGGGAGAGAAGGGAGAGGATAGACAGACAGACAGACAAACAGAGATGGATGAATGGATGGATGCAAAGATGGATGGATTCATGGATGGATGGATTGAGAGAAGGAGCGAGGGTTTGGATGCATGGGTGGGTGGATGGATGGATGGATGGATGGATTGGAGAGAGAGAGAGAGTGAAAGGAAGACGGGGAGACAAGATCAAAGAGACAGAGAGAGAGAGGGGACGGGAGAGAGAAAAAAAAAGGAGAGAAGGAGAGAGGGGAGGAGAGAGGGGAGAAGGAGAGAAGGGAGAAGGAGAGAAGGAGAGAAGGAGAGAGGGGAGAAGGAGGAGAAGAAAGAGACATACATAAAGGTAGAGAGAGAGAGAGAAGAAGAAGAAGTCAGAGAGAAGAGAGTGAGAGAGAGAGAGAGAGGGAGAGAGAAGAATGGTAGTAAATGAATGAATAGATTAATTATTGAGTAATATATCGCTTGGTCACTGATAGGCTGGTAGCAACTCTGGCGCCAAATAATGTATTATTGTTTGTTGATTCTCCTGTGTTTCCTTTCATTTCCAGCCAAGTTTGAGAGAACTCCTGTGTGGCAATACTGGCACATCATCTAACAGACCTGCTGCTCCATCAAGTGTAAGTCTGTCTTTGTTATCTACTTGTCTGTCTGTCTGTTCTTTGTCCACTTACTAGGGATGAGAGTGAGAGAGAGAGAGAGAGGAGAGAGAGTGAGAGAGAGACAGACAGGCAGAGAGAGAGAGAGAGAGAGAGGAGAGAAGAAAAATATATAAATTAATTAATGAATGATGGCTCAATTAAAAAATATACTTTCCGAGCTATGAGTTTTGAAACATTTGTGTGGTGATAATTTTCCTAAAATATAAAAATCAAGAAAAGTCACTTTTTTTTAAACGTAATCCCGACATGGTAGGTCAAGTTTAGTTCCTTTAGAATCGATTTCTGAAGCTTAAGTAACATTTTCAAAAGTTATTTAACTCGCTGATTACTATAATGGATTCCACTTCTAGACTACAGTTCCTCTGTTATT
>OZ007580.1:52374514-52577014 GCA_963931925.1 Onchidella celtica
AATGTGTTTTGTTAAGGTCCTGTTCTCCTGTGGCCCTGGTATCTTGATTGGTTCCTCTCAGCCCAATCCATTCTATACGGCGATCCTGTACAGTTTTGTCACTGTTTTATTTCACTTTTCCAGTGCAAATGAATCATGTAACAAACACTAGGATAGCTGTGTGTTAATGTGTTGATTTTTCCTGAGCAGCATGTTGATATTAATGTTATATTGGAATATTTAAATGTACATAATTATGTTGTAAATAATTTTCCTCCATTACACAGGGTGCTGAAACTCCTCCGAGTCCAGAGGCAGAGGAGCCATCGACATCCACAAAAAGAAAAAGGGTATGTCAGAAATTTTCCCTTACATTGTGCTTTTTTTTTGGTAGTGTCTGCAGTCAGTTTACGCCATTTTATGTCTCCCATTTATGCTTTTGTCTTCTGACCTTTCTTTCTGTCACCGTCATTCTGTTGGCAGACACAAACTTTAGTTTGTCTGCTCTTCTGTCTGTCTCTCTAGAAATGCCACACCCATGGCATACGCCACTTTCCCACCTTCCTCCTTGAGTATGCACACCTGCACAGACATTCCAAGACACATATTGAGGATGCGAGAAAGAGCGAGAGAGCCAGAGAGTGTGTGTGAGAGAGTGAGAGAGATACCGAGACAGAGAGAGAAAGAGAAAGAGTAACAGACAGAGAGAAATGGGGACTTTAAGTGAAGACAAATGAATGAAGTAATGACTAAAGTACTGTATGGTCTCTATCTTTTGTAGGTGTCTGGCAGATTGGTTGTAAGACTTAGTGTTCCACAGATATTTATGGCAGTTTGTTTACTCATTTTCATCTATTTTCATTACAGCTTTCCACAATCTATGAGCTATCCAGCTTGCTGGACATGTCCTTCAGCAGCATCGTAAGTCAGTCTGTCTGTCCCGTCTGGTTGTCTGTCCGTCCGTCCACCACCAAGCCCAACAATCTAATCAACTCCAATACTCAGACAGACATTACTTCAGCCAAAACTTTTGAAACATGCAAAACTGAAGAAGTAACATAGTTAAATAAATGCAAGAGCATTAGCAAGCAATTCTCTCTTTCCCTCTCCTTTCTCTCTATTTCCCTCATCTAGAAAGTTTCCCATAATAAAATACACTTTTGTTAGCAAATCTCAACGTGAGGCGTGTCTGCCGCGTCAATTCACTAAGCACTTCTCTGTGGACAAGAAGATTGCATCACATTGAATGTGTGTCAAATACCATCTTCCATGGACTGGGCTTATGGAAGAGTTTCCTTTAACAGAGATCATTGTATTTGCCGCCATCACATTTAATCAAAGATACTAGTACTAGATATGATCAGACTGGAGATTCCCTTCTTTGCAAGCGTTGATTATGCATAAAGCAAAGCATGTAAATTGGGCAAATGAAGGAAAAAGAAAAAGATAAGAGATTTTCCATCTGCTTCTGTCCCATCTTACTCGATAATAGACTCACGAGATCCATCTCGGTCTTACGGTATGTTGATAAGCAAGTTTGTCGCATTGCTACCACATTCGGAAGAAAAACAAATGCTTAGAGGGAAATACGTTATGATTACAAAGCAAGCGACTTCTATTGCAGTCAAGAGTGTCAAGAATAGATTTAATTCATAAATGTTTCCACTGACTAAATTTTTGTGAGAGAGCAGTGAGTAATTTTTACAAACGTAATTATTGTGCGAGCCAGCATAACTTGGTCTCGTAAACAATTTGTTTTGAACAGTTTTTTTTTTATAAAAGATAGACAGAAGGTGTGGGGAAGGATAGACGGACAGCGTAGGTGTGCATGACTGAGCACTTGTTATATCTCGTGTTTTGAACTAGGTTTAGTAGAGAGGGAAGGGGTGAGTAGGAATTAAATGTTGTTGAGACGTCGGTTGACGTACAGAAAATCCGTGATCCAGAGTAAAAGCTCGGGGTTTTGAACATGTTAAGAATTTATTGCTATAAAATTACATTTTATTGTCTTGAGTGATTCGACCTTTGATGTCGACCCAAGGTCGTTGCGTAGGGCTGTTACTTAAAATAACTCAGTTCAGCAGCTGAGCTAGAAGTGGTTGCACCAATCACAATCCAGGAATTAGACGGTAAGCTGCAGATGCAGTCCAGTATTTAAGGCCATACAGAACTTAGTTCTGGGCCACATGTAGACAATCCATTTACGAGGTGGACGGCGAGCTCTCAGCCAGATGAGAAGTCATAGAGACGCAGCGATTGAGCTGATATGTACAGTGATGGAGCATTGTCAGAAATCTACGTTTCTGAGCCCAAGCCTACTTGTTTGAGCATTAAACCCACAGCGCTAATATCAACAGCCCTCACATTGTGAGGGCCGAATGGTGAGCTAAAGATTTTAATCCGATGCTGAATTTACAGCCACCTACACATGTAGACTGTTGACCAGTACTGCCAGACCACATGCATTTCCCGCGACCACGTGTGAACTACACCAGAGCGCGCCTGGCAGAGACGCTATATAAATATGTTTTAGTATGAAGAGAGATAGAACTTTAAACCTTACAGGATCCGTCGCCCTCGGGCGCGGATTCTTTTGAATGTAAATTTATTGTGACTTAGATTTTTAGATAACTTCATATTACATTGCCTTAAGTACTTCATAGTTGCTCCTCAGCTTAGTTGAGCATTTTCAGTTGCTATTGTATTCGTTATCTATTGTATATTTTATCTTTGAATTTGTTAGATATATAAACTTTGCAGTCTGTTACTCAAATTGATTTATTTAGTTTTTAGAGTGAAAGTTGTTTAATTGTTGTTGTTTTTTTGTGCTCGTGTGATTGGGAAGCGGACCTCTCGATCTATATTCCCCAAAATCCCGATCCGCGACAAAGAGCAATGGCTGATCGGCTACGCATCGGAATAGCGAGCTTGTGTAATACATTCGCTAACCCTGCCCCCAAAAGCTCGCTATTCGTTGAACAATAGAAGTAAAATCGCTCGCTATTCGGATGTTCTACCGGCTGATCAGTGAAAAAACTGAATATTTTCTCTATTTGACCCTATAAAATAAGCCATTCTTTTTGTTTCCCACGCATTCGCTGTTGGGTGATGCTGCGAAACAGGTGAATGCAAATTGCCCCAGCTGTCATATCTTATCATTATCTAGTATCTTTGATTTAATCTAACAATTTAAAAATAAGAACCACTTTCTTATCCTTAAGTGAAGTCATGTTGACAGATCGAAGCATTAAGAGCACACAGAAAAATGCATCTTACACAATACAGCATGAAAATGGCATAGCTGATCCTATAGAGACTACAGTGTTCAATGTTTGATATCTGTAATTGTTTTTTCTCTTCTAGGAATCATTTGAAACAGCAAAAGATGATTCCTCCTTTGCGACGGCCTCTTCTGGGGAGGCATCAGCGGTAAACTTTCATTCAATTCACTTTCCACTAACTCTTTCATTTCTTTATTGATCCATTCATTTACTTATTCACGACTTTTTCTTCACCTTTAGACATACCGCCCATTATTCCTGCAATTGATTCCATTTTTTGTTCTCATTGCAAGAGCATCATTGAAGTTTCAGTTAAAAGGTACAGGATTGATAGTTTTCAGTTTGACAGACAGGATTGGCTGGGCTAAAAATAACTCAGGCTCGTATTTTTCAATAGATACCAGCAAATTACTCTTTGTTAGAACAAAAAAAAACAGCAACAACCTATGAACCGAAGGTTCCTAGGACTTACTTTTCACATTATTATGTAACAGATGGAAGGGTTTTTGAAGAAAGTCACAAGATGATTTTACGAAGAAAATGCACAGACCATCTTGTGTGACTTAACTCAGTCTTAAGTAGATGATTAGATGGTAATTTTTTCCTGCTAGTTGCCTCGAGGTGGGAGTTAGTTTTCCTGAGACTGGTTTGACAATGTTGGTTGAGCATGAGTGGGCGATTGCCAGTCACATGCCTGTGGAGTCATGGCTGAATTATCGTCTTTAGAATGGATGCCCTAAGCACTTGAAAGATTTGGTGACACCCCGCCCCCTCCCAAAAAAACCCCAGTCGTATAAATCAGAACTAATTTAAGTTTTTCAGTTGATTGGGGGTCTTTTTTTGTGAACCCTGGTTCAGATGCAGCATTTGCAGTTTTGCACTATGTGGTCCATGGTAAATCCAGCAATGAAAAATGTCTGTGCTGCCCCCCCTTTTTCTTGATGCTCTAAGCAGGTTTTGATATTTGCTAAATGGTCAATCCAGCCCTGTGTGCATCCATCAACATTATTTCTGATGTGGACCCGACGTGCATTTTGATATTTCTGAAGGAGGCCGAACTCTACAAGTTGATTAAACACATTTTAATTATATTTTACAAGACTCATATACATACACTTTACTGTATGGGATTTTTCCCGTTAGGTATTTAACTTCTCTTTGGTTGATCTTCTTTATAGGCATCTGAGGGCTGAGTGCCGCTGAGAGCTCGGCCAAATTGGGATAAGGAGAAAAAATTCATGTGGAAAGCGCAATGTGGTCGTTCGGGGTGTAGGGTGTGGAGGGGGGGGGGGGTTGTCAGTCACATGACTAGTCTTCAAAATTTAATCTTCAAGTGGAGCTTAAAATCACAAAATTCAACAACTCTGTTATAGGCTTCAGAATGATCAAATCTTTCTTAATCTTTGCTTCCTTCAAAACCATGGGTCCTTCAGTATTACCAAAATGCTTTTAGAGTACTTTTAAAGCTTTTCAAAGTTTCAGAGCTAACAAACGCTATAGCCGTTTTAGCAACAAACAAACAAAAACAAAGCAAAAAAAACAACAAAAAAAACAATGTACAATAAATCTCAAAAGAACAAATTTAGCAAAAGCTTTCAGATATCACGTCCTTTATGTGTGCTTTCCTGGTTACAGACAGGTCTGAACTCCTCATGGAGAACTAGGGTTAAATCGAATTTATTTCATAGGATAAAAAATGTTCAAATGAAAAGCATGATTTCAAAATCAAACGTAACAACTGTGTCCCATGTTACCAAGTCAAGAAGTGCACATGAGTCACCGTCATTCATATTCTTTATATTCAGCAGGAAGAAGATATGGAGGCAGAAAAAGATAATGATGAAGAAGAAGAAGAAGAAGAAGAAGAAGAACTGGATGAAGAAGAGGAAGAAGATGAAAATGATGAAGAAGAAGAAGAAGAGGAAGAAGATGAAAATGATGAAAGAAGCAGCAGCGATGACGTAAGTTGTAATACAAAAAGTTTTCAGTCAGTCTCTGATCAACTTGCGTGGTTTTCATTTGTTTTTAATTTTCTAATATCGGTTAGGGTGAAATATGGATCTGAAAATGTAAAGTCCATTTCAGGTCTACATTCCTTCAGAGTGACTGTTAAATCAAAAAGTTGACAGGGGGGGGGGGGTGGAATGCTATGTGGCTCCAGACAAGTCTTGCCAAATAATTTATACGCTGAGAACTCTTAGAAATATGTGGTTTTCACCTAAATTCCTGAAAAATAATGTTGTGCGCAGTGAGCAAATGAAATTGTGAGCTGATGTTCGTGTTATGTTCCCCAAACACAATTTTTAAACTTTACGCAAAAATGTACGAGGTTTGAAATGGCAGCTAATTTGGTTAAGTGTAATTAGATCAGAACTTACATGTCCACACAAAAATGTACGAGGTTTGAAATGACAGCTAATTTGGTTAAGTGTAAATTAGATCAGAACTTACATGTCCACACAAAAATGTACGAGGTTTGAAATGACAGCTAATTTGGTTAAGTGTAATTAGATCAGAACTTACATGTCCACACAAAAATGTACGAGGTTTGAAATGACAGCTAATTTGGTTAACTGTAAATTAGATCAGAACTTACATGTCCACACAAAAATGTACGAGGTTTGAAATGACAGCTAATTTGGTTAAGTGTAAATTAGATCAGAACTTACATGTCCACACAAAAATGTACGAGGTTTGAAATGACAGCTAATTTGGTTAAGTGTAAATTAGATCAGAACTTACATGTCCACACAAAATAGAACAAGAAAAAAAAAACAACAGATTTTCGCCAGAGCTGAGGTGAGGATGTGTAATGGAATGACAGGCTACAGTTTTTATCCCACAATTTATTAGGAACAAACAAACAAACAAACAAAAACAAGACCTAACTCTAGGCCTACAATCAAAATCAAAACAAATTTAAGGAAACAAAACTTAGCAAGCGTTCAGACCTCATGTCTTTTGTGAAGTCCCACCCCATGAACAAAAAAAAAAAAATCACAAGTAACAATATCTGGAAATGTATGAAAGAATCTCAGAAGTTAGAACAGACGGAGTGTGCTTGTCCCTGCTTCCAGTTCCTTGTCCTGCAATGCATTAACTCTCGTCTCACATTGAGCGAACTCGTCCATGTGCAGTGCAGTGTACTGGAGTTGCCTCGCACGGGACGAGGATTGCAAAAGCGAGAGACAAAACAGTTGGCCCCACGTGCTTTGCTGGTTGTTGGCATGAGACCTCTCGTGCAGGACTAGGGTTAAACAGCATTTATCTGGGAGGGTGGACAGTATGAAAATGTAAAGCATAATTTCAAAATCATAAATATTACATGACGGTGTCCCATGTTATCAAGTCTAGAAGCCACCATCATTCATATTCTCCATTTCCAGCTTTTCAAAGACAGCACAGAAGAAGAGGGAGAAGAAGAAGAGGAAGAAGAAGAGGAAGAGGAAGAAGAAGAGGAAAAAGAAGATACCAACAGAAACACCTGGCCAGTAAGTTTGTCATACAAGTCTGTCTGTCTGTCTGTCTGTCTGTCAGTCTGTCTGTCTGTCTGTCTGTCTGTCTGTCTGTCTGTCTGTCTGTCTGTCTGTCTGTCTGTCTGTCTGTCTGTCTGTCTGTCTGTCTGTCTGTCTGTCTGTCTGTCTGCCTGTCTGTCTGTCTGTCTGTCTGTCTGTCTGTCTGTCTGTCTGTCTGTCTGTCTGTCTGTCTGTCTGTCTGTCTGTCTGTCTGTCTGTCTGTCTGTCTGTCTGTCTGTCTGTCTGTCTGTCTGTCTGTCAGTCAGTATTTCTGATCAACTTTCTTGATTTTCATTTGCTTTTCAGTGTGATATTATTTTTAATTTGGGTAAAAGATAAATCTGATTTGGTGATGAGGAATTCATTTCAGTTATACATTCATTCCCTAAGATTGTCCCATTTCAATTTAAAAACAAAAACCTGCGCACACAATGATCGGTCAGAGTAGACAGTACATTAAAAAAAATGTTAAAAATAGATGTATATTTAGTATGTAGACATTCAAAAAAAGTTTAAATCAAAACTTTATTTCAAGTTTTATTGACTTGCTTGGTGCTTCAGTGGGAGCCTTGCCCTTGATACTGGCTGCAGATTTGTTTAATTCCATTGATCAGTTTTGTCAGTTTTAGCCCTAAATCTCCATGTTAAATAAAGGAACCACCAACACGACATCAACAAACAACTGAACAGTTTATTTGTATGCTTGACTTAAAATACACTATGAATTTAAAATTCTGTGTAAAATCCCTATGCCCCATTCTAAAATCCCACAAACTACTAACATTTTGCCACGGCCCCACCGGTGCGATGTGCGCCCCGTGTTGAGAAACATTGCCTTAGAATGACTGTTAAATCAGAAAGTAGACACAGGTTGAATTGAATGCTATGAAGCTATAGACAAGCATTGTCAAACACTGACGCGTTAGCTAGTTTTTATCTCGCAGTCTGTTACGAGCAAAAAAGAAATTTAAAAAAAGCTCTATGAGATAAGTCTCAAAAGAAAATGGAAACAAATTTAACAAGCTTTCAGACGTTAAGGTCTTTGTCAAGCCACTGTCCATCTTGCCCAGAAAAATCAACAAGTGCAAAGTCCCTTAAAAAGAATGTAGATGAATGAATGAAATTGTGAGAACATAATTATAGGTGAGACATTCCAGGGAAATCATCCACGCTGCCATTTCAAAACAAAAAAACTTGAATTAAAGGTATGACGTGAAAGTACAAACTGTCCTGAGAAGAATGCACTTTATTTCACGTAAAAACGTTGAAAAGTGACCAAGTTATGGCTATTTCAAGGTGGTAAGGTAGAAAATGTCACTTTTGAGAAAAACACATTAATTAAAGACTACATAAATTCAAAAAGGCCATTAGGACGGATCCCAAAAAATGAAAAAAAAAAAACCCAACATATTTATAGGCGGAATCCATTAAAATCCTTTTCTTCAGGCATAAAGAAATGATTGAGGAATCCATTTATGTCCAAAACTGATTTAGGGCCACCTATTGTTTGGTTGTATTTCGAAAGTGCTGAGCGCCACATGTGGACTATTTCTCTAGAGCGCCTCACATGTTAAGGTTGGAGAGAACAGTTTTCAAAGTTAAACTGTACCTTTTCCACAGACTTTTCCTGTGTTTAAGGGATTCTCTGGAAACGGTCGGCTTGTTTTAATAATGAGGGAAATGCAAAATTAGGTAAAGCAAGACTAGCACAACTAAGAAAGGTTTTCTTGGACTGTTTAATAAAAATATGGTCGAGGACTTTTGTCAAGAGCAGATTTAATTCATAAGAGTAAATTTTTGCGAGAGCAGTAAGTAATTTTTAGAAACGTAATTATTGTACGAGCCAGCATAACTTGGCCTTGAGCTGGTCTCGTAAACAATTTGTTTTGAACAGTTTTTTCCCTGATAGATAGACAGAAGGTGGGGAAGGATAGATGGACAGCGTAGGTGTGCATGACTGAGCACTTTTTATATCTCGTGTTTTGAACTAGGTTTAGTAGAGAGGGAAGGGGTGAGTAGGAATTAAATGTTATTGAGACGTCTGTTGACGTACAGAAAAACCGTGATCCAGAGTAAAAGCTCGGGGTTTTGAACATGTTAAGAATTTATTGTTATAAAATTACATTTTGTTGTCTTGAGTAATTCGACCTTTGATGTCGACCCAAGGTCGTTGCGTAGGGCTGTTACTTAAAATAACTCAGTTCGGCAGCTGAGCTAGAAGTGGTTGCACCAATCACCATCCAAGAATTAGACGGTAAGCTGCAGATGCAGTCCAGTATTTAAGGCCATACAGAACTTAGTTCTGGGCCACATGTAGACAAATCCATCTACGGGGTGGACGGCGAGCTCTCAGCCAGATGAGAAGACATAGAAACGCAGCGATTGAGCTGATATAATATACAGTAATGGAGCATTGTCAGAAAGCTACGCTCCTGAGCCCAAGCCTACTTGTTTGAGCATTAAACCCACAGCGCTAATATCAACAGCCCTCACATTGTCGTGAGGGCCGAATGGTGAGCTAAAGATGTTAATTCTATGCTGAATTTACAGCCAGCTACACATGTAGACTGTTGACCAGTACTGCCAGACCACACGCAATTCCCGCGACCACGTGTGAACCACACCAGGGCGCGCCTGGCAGAGATGGAATATGAATATGTTTAATATGTAGAAAGAGAGATAGCAGAACTTTAAACCTTACAGGATCCGTCGCCCTCGTGCGCGGATTCCTTTGAATGTAAATTTATTGTGACTTAGATATTAACTTCATATTACATTGCCTTAAATACTTCATAGTTGCTCCTCAGCTTAGTTGAGCATTTCCAGTTGCCATTGTATTCATTATCTATTGTATATTTTATCTTTGAGTTTGTTAGATATATATAAACTTTGCAGTCTGCTAAGCAATTTGGTTTATTTAGTTTTTAGAGTGAAAGTTGTTTATTTGTTGTTTTTTTTTGTGCTCGTGTGATTGGGAAGCGGACCTCTTGAGCTGTATTCCCCAAAATCCCGATCCGCGACAACTTTATTACAGAAATCATACAATTATAGCTTTATGTGAAATTCACTGATATTGCAAACAAGTTTTGCATCTCCAATCACACGTTATTTTACATAAAGCCGTAGACCAGTGGTTCTCAACCTTTTTCGGGCAATTGCGCCCTTAGGCTCCAAATTTTCATTCATAATAGAATTACATTTCACTGGGATATAAATATATTGTAGTGGGATCCCAAAACTGTATTTATGGGGCTGTAAGGAAGTGAACAAGTGTAGAAAAATTTGACGTTACAGGAAGACGACGACACACTCAGGATAGACTTAAGCTTTCGATCATTGGGACAGTTGATAGAGTTTAAGATAATGGATTTGGAGGGTAAATTTTATGACCACGAGGCTAAAACATAAAACTTTGTGCACTGCCTCAATTCTTGGTGATGAATTATGTGGACACATCCATTTCGAACAAAATTCAGCTTTCAATATCATTTATTTTTTATTTTTTGAGCCACAGAAAAGAGATGCTCTTCCGACAAGTAAAATCAAAAAATTTGAGAGGAAATTTCGTTCTTCACCTCTTTTAACATCTTGCTGGTTAAAAATCCACATGAAATATCACATCTGTGTATTCTCTATATCAATAAGTCATCTTACACAGTTAGAGAATAGATAAGAGCCTTTCTGTGGCCCAGCACCTATCTATGTCCATCTAACACGTCACCTAGGTGTAAACAGAAATTTGGTAGTGTGTGAATGAAAGGTGCATTACTCAGTTTAAAACACGCCATTGATTTCCTTCTTTTGTCTCGCTTTTTATTTTGCAGAGAAAATTTCGATCGCCCAGGCCGTGGCAGAAGTAGGTGGAGACAATACAGCCAGATTTTTAAATATGTATAGACCAGCGAAATATTTGATATAGACCAGTGAACATTTAATATAGACCAGTGAAACATTTGATATAGACCAGTGAACATTTGATATAGGCCAGTGAACATTTGATATTAGGCCAGTGAACATTTGATATAGACCAGTGGAACATTTGATATAGACCAGTGAACATTTGATATAGACCGATGAACATTTGATATAGACTGGTGAACATTTGATATAGACTGGTGAACATTTGATATAGACTGGTGAACATTTGATATAGACCAGTGAAACATTTGATATAGACCAGTGAACATTTGATATAGACCAGTGAACATTTGATATAGACCGGTGAACATTTAATATAGACCTGTGAACATTTGATATAGACTGGTGAACATTTGATATGGACCGGTGAACATTTGATATAAACCGGTGAAACATTTGATATAGACCAGTGAACATTCGATAAGGACTGTTGAAAATTTGATACAGACTGGTGAACATTTGGTATAGACCAATGAACATTTGATATAGACCTGTGAACCTTTGATATAGACCGGTGAACATTTGATATAGACCGGTGAACATTTGATATAGACCAGTGAAACATTTGATATAGACCAGTGAACATTTGATATAGACCAGTGAACATTTGATATAGACCAGTGAACATTTGATATAGACCAGTGAACATTAAAATTTGATATAGACCGATAAACATTTGATATGGACCGGTGAACATTTGATATGGACCGGTTAACATTTGATATGGAGCTGTGAAAATTTAATACAGACTGGTGAACATTTGATATAGACCGGTGAACATTTGATATAGACCAGTGAAACATTTGATATAGACCAGCGAACATTCGATAAGGACCGTTGAAAATTTGATACAGACCGGTGAACATTTGGTATAGACCAATGAACATTTGATATAGACCTGTGAACCTTTGATATAGACAGGTGAACATTTGATATAGACCAGTGAACATTTGATATAGACCGGTGAAACATTTAATATAGACTGGTGAACATTTGATATAGACCAGTGAACATTTGATATAGACCAGTGAACATTTGATATAGACCAGTGAACATTAAAATTTGATATAGACCGATAAACATTTGATATGGACCGGTGAACATTTGATATGGACCGGTGAACATTTGATATGAACTGATGAAAATTTAATACAGACTGGTGAACATTTGATATAGACCGGTGAACATTTGATATAGACTCGTGAACATTTGATATAGACTGGTGAACATTTCATATAGACTGGTAAACTTTTGATATAGACCAGTGAAACATTTGACATAGACCAGTGAACATTTGATATAGACCGGTGAACATTTGATACAGACCGGTGAACATTTGATATAGACTGGTGAACATTTGATATAGACCGGTGAACATTTGATATAGACCGGTGGACATTTAATACAGATCAGTGAACATTTGATATAGACAAGTGAACATTTGATACAGACCGGTGAACACTTTGTATAGATCAGTGACCATTTGATATAGATCATTGAAAATTTGATATAGATCAGTGAACATTTGATATATACCAGTAAACATTTGATATGGACCGGTGAACATTTGATATGGACCGGTGAACATTTGATATGGACCGGTGAACATTTGATATGGACCGGTGAACATTTGATATGGACCGGTGAACATTTGATATCGACTGGTGGACATTTGATATGGACTGGTGAAACATTTGACATAGACCGTTGAACATTTGATATAGACCGGTGAACATTCGATATAGACCTGTGAACATTTGATATAGACTGGTGAACATTTGATATAGACCAGTCAACATTTGATATGGACCGGAAAACATTTGATATAGACCGGTGAACACTTGATATAGACCGGTGAACATTTGATATGAACTGGTGAACATTTGATATGGACTGGTGAAAATTAAATACAGACTGGTGAACATTTGATATAGACCGGTGAACATTTGATATAGACTGGTGAACATTTGATATAGACTGGTGAACATTTCATATAGACTGGTGAACTTTTAATATAGACCAGTGAAACGTTTGACATAGACCATTTAACATTTGATATAGACCGGTGAACATTTGATAAAAACCGGTGAACATTTGATATAGACCGGAGAACATTTGATATAGACCGGTGAACACTTGATATAGACCGGTGAACACTTGATATAGACCGGTGAACATTTGATACAGACCGGTGAACACTTTGTATAGATCAGTGAACATTTGATATAGATCAGTGAAAATTTGATATAGATCAGTGAACATTTGATATAGACCAGTAAAAATTTGATATGGACCGGTGAACATTTGATATGGACTGGTGAACGTTTGATATGGACCGGTGAACATTTGATATGGACCGGTGAACATTTGATATGGACCGGTGGACATTTGATATGGACTGGTGAAACATTTGACATAGACCAGTGAACATTGGATATAGACCGGTGAACATTTGATAAAGACCGGTGAACATTCGATATAGACCTGTGAACATTTGATATAGACTGGTGAACATTTGATATAGACCAGTGAACATTTGGTATGGACCGGAGAACATTTGATATAGACCGGTGAACATTTGATATAGACCGGTGAACATTTGATATAGACCGGTGAACATTTGATATAGACTGGTGGACATTTAATACAGATCAGTGAACATTTGATATAGACCAGTGAAACATTTGATATAGACTAGTGAACATTTGATATAGACTAGTGAACATTTGATATAGACCAGTGGAACATTTGATACAGACCAGTGAACATTAAAATTTGATATAGACCGATAAACATTTGATATGGACCGGTGAACATTTGATATGGACTTGTGAAAATTTAATACAGACTGGTGAACATTTGATATAGACCGGTGAACATTTGATATAGACTGGTGAACATTCGATATAGACTGGTGAACATTTCATATAGAATGGTGAACATTTGATATAGACCAGTGAAACATTTGAGTTAGACCAGTGAACATTTGATATAGACCGGTGAACATTTGATATAGACTGGTGAACATTTGATATAGACCAGTGAACATTTTATATGGACCAGTGAAACATTTGATATAGACCGGAGAACATTTGATATGGACCGGTGAACATTTGATATAGACCGGTGAACATTTGATACAGACCGGTGAACATTTGATATAGACTGGTGGACATTTAATACAGATCACTGAACATTTGATATAGACAAGTGAACATCTGATACAGGCCGGTGAACACTTTGTATAGATCAGTGAACATTTGATATAGACCGATGAAAATTTGATATAGATCAGTGAACATTTGATATAGACCAGTAAACATTTGATATCGACCGGTGAACATTTGATATGGACCGGTGAACATTTGATATGGACCGGTGAACATTTGATATGGACCGGTGAACATTTGATATGGACCGGTGAACATTTGATATGGACTGGTGGACATTTGATATAGACCGGTGAACATCTGATATAGATCAGTTAACATTTGATATAGACTATTGAACATTTGATATAGACCAATGAACATTTGATATAGACCTGTGAACATTTGATATAGACCGGTGAACATTTGATATAGACCGGTGGACATTTGATATAGACTGGTGGACATTTAATACAGATCAGTGAAAATTTGATAGAGATCAGTGAACATTTGATACAGACCGGTGAAGATTTGATATAGATCAGTGAACATTTGATATAGACCGGTGAACATTTCATATGGACTTGTGAAAATTTAATACAGACTGGTGAACATTTGATATAGACCGGTGAACATTTGATATAGACTGGTGAACATTCGATATAGACTGGTGAACATTTCATAGAATGGTGAACATTTGATATAGACCAGTGAAACATTTGAGTTAGACCAGTGAACATTTGATATAGACCGGTGAACATTTGATATAGACTGGTGAACATTTGATATAGACCAGTGAACATTTTATATGGACCAGTGAAACATTTGATATAGACCGGAGAACATTTGATATAAACCGGTGAACATTTGATATAGACCGGTGAACATTTGATACAGACCGGTGAACATTTGATATAGACTGGTGGACATTTAATACAGATCACTGAACATTTGATATAGACAAGTGAACATTTGATACAGGCCGGTGAACACTTTGTATAGATCAGTGAACATTTGATATAGACCGATGAAAATTTGATATAGATCAGTGAACATTTGGTATAGGCCAGTGAACATTTGATATCGACCGGTGAACATTTGATATGGACCGGTGAACATTTGATATAGACTATTGAACATTTGATATGGACCGGTGAACATTTGATATGGACCGGTGAACATTTGATATGGACTGATGGACATTTGATATAGACCGGTGAACATTTGATATAGATCAGTTAACATTTGATATAGACTATTGAACATTTGATATAGACCAATGAACATTTGATATAGGCCGGTGAACATTTGATATAGACCAGTGAACATTTGATATAGACCAGTGAAACATTTGATATAGACTGGTGAACATTTGATATAGACCAGTGAACATTTGATATAGACCAGTGAACATTTGATATAGACCAGTGAACATTTGATATAGACCAGTGAACATTTGATATAGGCCAGTGAACATTAAAATTTGATATAGACTGATGAACATTTGATATGGACCGGTAAACATTTGATATGGACCGGTAAACATTTGATATGGACTGTTGAAAATTTAATACAGACCGGTGAACATTTGATATAGACCGGTGAACATTTGATATAGACCAGTGAACATTTGATATAGGTCAGTGAACATTAAAATTTGATATAGACTGATGAACATTTGATATGGGCCGGTAAACATTTTATATGGACCGGTAAACATTTGATATGGACTGTTGAAAATTTAATACAGACCGGTGAACATTTGATATAGACCGGTGAACATTTGATATAGACCGGTGAAAATTTGATATAGACCGGTGAACATTTAATACAGACCAGTGAAAATTTGATATAGACCAGTGAACATTTGATGCAGACCGGTGAACATTTGATGCAGACTGGTGAACATTAGGTATAAATTAATGAACATTTGATATAGATCAGTGAACATTTGATATAGATCAGTGAACATTTGATATAGATTGGTGAACATTTGATATAGACCGGTGAACATTTGATATGGACCGGTGAACATTTGATATAGATCAGTTAACGTTTGATATAGACCAGTGAACATTAGAATAGGTGGAGACCAGCCCGATTTTTTAGTGTGTGTATATGTATAGACCAGTGAACATTAGATACAGACCAGTGAACATTTGATATAGAGCAGTGAACATTTGATATAGACCAGTGAACATTAGAATAGGTGGAGACCAGCCAGATTTTTTAATATGTGTATATGTATAGACCAGTGAACATTTCATATAGACCGGTGAACATTTGATATAAACCAGTGAACATTTGATATAGACCAGTGAAACATTTGATATAGACCAGTGAACATTTGATATAGGCCAGTGAACATTTGATATAGACCAGTGAAACATTTGATATAGACCAGTGAAGATTTGATGTAGACTGGTGAACATTTGATATAGACTGGTGAACATTTGATATAGACCAGTGAACATTTGATATAGACCGGTGAACATTTGATATAGACTGGTGGACATTTAATACAGATCAGTGAACATTTGATATAGACCAGTGAACATTTGATACAGACCTGTGAACACTTGGTATAGATCAGTGAACATTTGATATAGATCAATGAACATTTGGTATAGATCAGTGAACATTTGATATAGACCAGTGAACATTTGATATGGACCGGTGAACATTTGATATGGGTCGGTGAACATTTGATATGGACCGGTGAACATTTGATATGGACCAGTGAACATTTGATATAGACCGGTGGACATTTGATATAGACTGGTGGACATTTGATATAGACCAGTGAATATTTGATATAGATCACTTAACATTTTATATAGACCAGTGAACATTAGAATAGGTGGAGACCAACCAGATTTTTTAGTATGTGTAAATGTATAGACCAGTGAACATTTGCTGTAGACCAGTGAACACTAGAAT
The DNA here is from genome assembly GCA_963931925.1 of Onchidella celtica. Taxonomy (NCBI): domain Eukaryota; kingdom Metazoa; phylum Mollusca; class Gastropoda; order Systellommatophora; family Onchidiidae; genus Onchidella; species Onchidella celtica. The sequence goes on from OZ007580.1 coordinate 52,391,297, forward strand.
AGGTGGAGACCAGCCAGATTTTTTAATATGTGTACATGTATAGACCAGTGAACATTTGATACAGGCCATTGAACATTAGAATAGGTGGACACCAGTTGGATTTTTTAGTATGTATATAAGTAAAGACCAATGAACATTTGATATAGACCAGTGAACATTAGAATAGGTGGAGAACAGCCAGATTATTTGTTAGTATAAGTGTATGTATAGACCAGTGAACATTAGGATGATTCTTCGCCTTTTAGTGGATGTTGAACAATGTAATGTATAGACCAGTGAACATTTGAATAGTTTTATTCTGGCCCTTTAAGTATGAGAGATGGAAATGTTTTTTTGGTAATATTAACTTGCCTTTTGTTTAATGACAGAAGGAGATGCTTTATATTGATAGCACTTCCTGGCCGTTTATATATATGAAATGATAGAAGGAGATGTCTTTTGATAGCATTAAATTGCCGTTTATATAATGAGACAGGGAGATGTTTTTGAAAATAATAACTTGCAATTTATGTGTTGGGAGAGGATATGTTTTTTCTTAGCATTAACTTGCCCTTTCATATAATAAGGAGATAGGATTCGTACAATTTAATTTTGTATACTTTTGACTGATCGCGTTTATTTTTTATTTTATTTATTTTATTTTATTTCATTTTATTTATTTTATTATACTCAGAGAAAAGCACAAATACCCAAAATTTCCCCAGAACATGCCACCCCGCCTTAAATTAGTAATCTTTGCATTTACATGCTGCCTTAATGAGGACAATATTCTATGCAGCTATGATTCATCATTTGATTTGTCTTTACTATTTAATCACTTCTGGGGAAAAAATTCGGGGATTCCCAAAGACCTACTAGCACTACTGGTAGTTCTATTTTAGCTTTCAGTGAGCTGCCATTTCATTGCATTTCTTGACAATCTTTCTTGAGCCTAAAGTTAGGTCTTATTGTTTTGTTGTTTTTTTTTGACTCAACTCAGTGTCAACTTTTAAACAAAATGTGTTGACCATATATTCGTGGACATAACGTTAGGTGGTTTTTGACTCTATTCGGTGACAACCTCTGAACAAAATGTGTTGACCATTTATTTTTGGACATAAGGTTACGTGATTTGTACACTATTTGATGTCAACTTCTGAAAACACGGTTAGCCATTTATTCTTGGACATAAGGTGACATGTTTCTTTCACTCAACTCACTGTCAAGCTCTGGAGGAGACCGAACTCTGCAAGTCGATTGAACAGATTTTTTATCATATTTATTTACAAGAATCATAGAAAGCAACTTTACAGTATGGGCATTTTCCTGTTGGATTTTTAACTTCACTTTTATTGGTCTTATTGATGGGCATCTGAGTGCTGAAGGCTCGTCCAAAGTCATTTCTTCACCTCCCGCTCCCCTTCTCCCTTCCTTTCATTGTCAATTTTAGGAGTTTGATCCCTTGACTTACACCAAATTGTACGGTCAGGCGAGTCAACAATATCCAGGGGGAAGTAAATTCACGCTCTTCCTTTCACTGTCCATTTCAAGAGTTTGATCCCCTGCTGGGCCAAAAATGTGTCTCCAACATTCGTGTTTGTAGCAGTTATGTCAGTATTACCACTTGGATCTTTCCCTGTCTGTGTAATAATACGGGAATATTGCATTTTATTTTCCACCTGGTCTTTCTGAGGCAAGTTCCCTCCCACAGTTTGATAATAAGTGTCTTAGAACTGAACACGAATAAATCATAAACATTTTTTTGAAAGACTAAGTGACACCATTTTGGTTTTGCTGACATAATCACAGTGCATACAACTTCCACTGGGCAATAACTTTATTTTGTAATTTTTTTTGCAATCAACCCATCAGGTCCTGCCCCTGTTTCTACTTGTGGGAAAATTCTGATTTCATGAGAATTACTTGATAGGGGCATAATTAAGGGGTTTTCGTGATTATTAATTTGGTAAATTTCATGTATACTGTAGAAATGAGTAAAGTAAACAAGAACTTTTCTGGCAGTAAATATTTCTTTAAACTGCAGCCAAGTGATAAATTTCTTTGTGCCACTGGTGATATATGGAGCCTAGAGGGTTAACCTAGCTTTGCCCCCCTACAAGCGTGCAATTTGAAACTTTTGCTCTATCATATATCTAAAGAAAGTCTAGAGAACTCTGATCTATGGATATAATAAATAAATATGGAGGTTCTGATTGTCCACTACTGATGGAAAGTTTCCTGATTGGGCACATATTTCAATAAGATATCTCTGTCATAATCATGTGGTTGATGCAATAGGATATACATGATACAGCATACATTTAAATGATCATAATATGCTATACAAAACATACTTCATGTAAGGCTTAAGGGGGACATTATCGGTCAGCCAGTAGATATTTCCAATAGATTTGCTCTAGATTGTACACAATTTCATTGTTGGTGTTTAATTTTCACTGAAGATGCAGAAATAATACCATGGTCAGTGGTTCTCAACATGGGTGATATCGCCATTCAGGGGGCGAGTTTGATTTATCGAAGGGGGTGGGGGATTTTTGGAGCGGGGGGATGAAAACATGAATGGAGGAGAATTTGGGGGCAAATACAGAACAGTCACTGATTCGTTCAACAGTGAACGTACATTCGAACAAAGAAGGCTTGGGTTCTTTAGTGCAAGTGATGAACAATACTTTCTGTTTTGTAATGAATAAATAACCTGTCTACTGTCATTGATAAGGCTTGGAAAACTTAACATCATAATTTGTGTGTAATGTATCTCCTTGTGAAATGTATCCATTGGATTGAGTGGGGAATTTTTTTTTTTGAAGGGGGGGGGGGGGGCAGACAGAAAATTTGAGCTTAAGGGAGCGATTGCCTGATAAAGCATGAGAACCACTGCATTAGGTCATCCATGTAACCCTGGACTGGATTTAAGTTATTCCTGATCAACTCTCGTGTGCTGTATGGATGATTGCTATTTACATTTGTCAATGCCCTGCTGGGAGACTATGACTGACCAGAGTTATCCTTCCTTGGATTATTCCTCCTGATTTTGGTTGCTCCCCTTGTCTTTTTAAATCTTCTGTGAATTGTTGTCTCCCGTGTCCTGTCTAAAGATATTTTGATTGTAATTAACACGGAAGGAGATGGTATCTTTCTACTTTCTTCAAGCTGATATCCCAGATTTTTACATTCTAGAACCTTCTTGACTGTGTTAGATCAAAGGAGAATTTTATTTTACTTTCTTTAAGCTGGTGTCTCAATATGTACCGCAGAACTTTCTTGACTTAGGTTAATTCAAAGTAAACATTTTATTTAAACTTTCTCTAAACTGCTGTCTCAGACTTAATTTCCAGACCCGTCTTGTCTGCAATTTTTTTTAAAGAAGTTGATATCTTTTAGTTTCTTTAAGCCGTCATGTCATTTTCTTGTATCTAGGAATCTGAATCCACTTTTCTGTTTCCTAATGTATGATGTAGGAATCTGAACCCATATTTCTATGTCCTAATGCACGATGTAGTAATTTGACCCCACTTTTCTGTTTCCTAATGTTCCATGCAGGAATTTGACCCTACTTTACTCTGTTTCCTACTGTATGATGTAGGAATCTGACCATATTTTTCTGTTTCCTACTGTATGATGTTAGGAATCTGACCCTACTTTTCTGTTTCCTAATGTTTCTTGTAGGAATCTGACAACACGTTTCTGTTTCCTAATGTATGATGTAGGAATCTGACGTCACTTTTCTGTTTCCTAATGTATGATGTAGGAATCTGACCCCACTTTTCTGTTTCCTAATGTAGGAATCTGACCCCACTTCTCTGTTTCCTATTGTATTAAGTAGGAATCAGACCATACTTTTCTGTTTCCTACTGAATAGTGTAGGAATCTGACCCCACTCTTCTGTTTCCTAATGAATTTGACCCCATTTTTCTGCTTCCTACTGTATGATGAAAGAATCTGACCCCACTTCTCTGTTTTCTGATGTAGGAATCTGACCCACTTTTCTGTTTCCTAATGTATCATTTAGGAATCTGATCCCACTTTTCTGTTTCCTAATGTATCATTTAGGAATCGGACCTCACTTTTCTGTTTCCTAATGTTTCAAGTAGGAATCTGGCCACCTTTCTGTTTCCTAATATTTGATTTAGGAATCTGGTCTCACTTTTCTGTTTCCTAATATATCATGTAGGAATCTGACCATACTTTTCTGTTTCCTACTGTATCATGTAGGAATCTGACTCCATTTTTCTGTTTCCTAATGTAGGAATCTGACCCCAACTCTCTGTTTCCTATTGTATTAAGTAGGAATCTGACCATACTTTTATGTTTCCTACTGAATGATGTAGGAATCTGACCTCACTTTTCTGTTTCCTCCTGTATGAGACTCCATTTTTCTGTTTCCTAGTGTAGAAATCTGACCACACTTCTCTGTTTCCTATTGTATTAAGTAGGAATCTGACCATACTTTTCTGTTTCCTACTGTATGCTGTAGGAATCTGACCTCACTTTTTTGTTTCTTACTGTATGATGTAGGAATCTGACCTCACTTTTCTGTTTCCTCCTGTATGAGACTCAATTTTTCTATTTCCTAATGTAGGAATCTGACCCCACTTCTCTGTTTCCTACAATATGAAGCAGGAATCTGACCCTTTTTTCCTTTTTCCTAATGCATAATGTAGGAATCTGACCCTGCTTGTCTTTTTGCTATTATATCATGCAGGGGTCTAGTCTCACTTTTCTGTTTCCTAATATATGATGTAGGAATCTGACTCCACTTTTCTGTTTTCTAATGTAGGAATCTAACCTGACTTTTCTGTTTCCTGTTGTATGATGTAAGAATCTGACCTCACTCTTTTGTTTTGTAATGTACTAAGTAGGAATCAGATTCCATTCTTCTGTTTCTTATTTTATGATGTAAGAATCTGACTCCACTCGCCTGTTTCCTAAATGTATCTTGCAGGAATCTTACCCCAGCTTTCTGTTTCTTTTTGTATCATGCAGGAATTGAACCCCAATTTTTTGTTTCTTAATATATCATGTAGGATTCTGACCAAAGATTTAGGACTCTCTCTTCTTTATAACAATTTTCTGTTTCTTACTGTGTCCTATAGGATTCTGACCAAAAAATTGAGACATCAGATTTTTCTTCAAAACACTTTACTGGGTTGGGGTTTTTTGGTTTTGTTTTTGTATCGCATTACGTAAGATTCAGACCAAAAAACTGGAACATCAGACTTTTCTTTATAACACTTCCCTGGGTTGGTGGGTGGTTGTTGTTGTTTTTTTTGTATCGCATTATGTAGGATTCTGGCCAAAGGATTGGGACATCAGTCTTGTTATAAGACTTTTCTTCTTCACATTGGATCATGCAGAATTCTGACCTCAAAATTGGGACATCAGTCTTCTGTATTACTCTTGACCTCTTTCCTAATGCATCATGTAGATTCTGACCAACGGTTTGGAACTTCAATCTTCCTTATAACCAAACTTTTCTGGTTTGTATTGTATTCAGTAGGATTCTGAGTAAAGTTCTGAGATATTGGTATTCACTTTAACACGTTTCAGTTTCGTGGCATATCATTATATCTTTGAATATAACATCTGACTACAGGAGGAAACCACCAGTCCGGTTGTTCCACAGACTTTACAACTAGGTCACACTTCACGCAGTTTCTTCATGTATTATTTATCACTAATTCTGTGTCACTGTATTTCCAAAGGAAGCTATAATGGCTTGCCTCTTCTAACATGGGCCTATTCCATGGTTCTTTCCCTTTATTTCAAAAATAGATTAAAGTAGGTTTGATTACATTTTTTATCATGGGCTCATGTATGTTTAGATTTCGTCTCTTCCTGTTCCTAGATTGTGTAGTGTCCACTAAGTGGCCAGTCCAGGTACACAGGAATAGGAGAAAAAAAACCTCAGTTTGAGAGTTGAAATTAATGAAACAACAACAATGAACTCTAGATATATTTTTTTTTTTAGTTTGGTACATCCCAGTTTCAAAAATTTACTCTGATGTCTGTTTTAACTGCTATAAGCTAAATGTGCCTTCACTGTATGATGTCAGTCAACCAAATTACTTGCTGTGGAAATTTATGCAGTCTAGAACACTTTGGCAGGGATTTTCTGTCTCTAAACATTACCATTTTTTAAACTTCACTTTTATTCGATCTTCCTTGTAAGCAGTTGAGGTCTGAACGCTTTGCCTTAAGTGAGATAACGTAAAAACCATAGAAGGTGTAAAGTGGCGATTTATTATGCCGATGTGACGTTTATACCCAAAACTCATGGAAATCTGGTTGTAGATGAGAAAACTAGGTCTTATTCAACTGTATCTGTTCAGGGTCAGACATCGTTGTTTCCTCACTCTAAATGGGTCAATCATGCCGCTTACAGTGTAGTTTTTGGCTAAAAATATAAGTTCTGAATTATTTATGTTAATTTTTGAATTCTTTAGTAAATTTCTTATGAACTAGATGTTTTGTTTCTCTAGAGCCTTAGCCTAAAGCTATTGACCTTAATATTCTCGATTTCTTGATTTTGGTTTATTTTAATCTGTCCAGTCAGCCCTGATCGTCTTGTACGGTATTTTATCATAGTAGAGGGCATGAGAGGGCATGAGAGGGCATGAGAGGGCATGAGAGGGCAATGGTCAGTGGAAGTTGAAGAAGATGAGAAGAATACAGTGGCTTTTGAATTTCAGGGGCAGCAACCTTTTCCCCTCCCTAGTATTCTGACTGTTTTTGGGGGGTTAGTTCCCTTGAAAAATTCCTCTCTTCCCCCCCCCCCCCCCCCTTCCTTGTGTAGATAAAATAAATGAAGTGAAAGATAGTTCAAAAGACACAGAGATAAGGGAAAAAAGCTCAGAAATTTGATTTGGACTGTAGCCATTTTTCTCGTTCAATTTTTAGTACGGGCCTTTTCCCGTTAGATCTTTAACTTCAATTTCATTTGATCTTACCTATAGACATCTGAGGATAACTAGCTCAAACAGAGAGAACGAAAAAACCGTGAGAGGCGCAAAGTGGCTGTTTTCGTGCCCACGCACCGTTAAACTCAAACTCAAACTCAAATCCTACTCATAATGTTCAGAGTATTTAATTATCATGAACATTTCTGATATTGCCAGCAGTTTGTCCAATATCTTACTGAAAGACTTGCTGAAATCGTTATGTCCATAGTAGATGCCGGTTGTAGTTAGTTGTTTCTAAAGGTAAAATTAAATTGTTATAAATTGTAAAGTGATCATGGCGATAATTTGACTCAAAAACCGTTCAAGATAAAAAGTCTGAACCGTGGCATTAAAATGATTGTGAATTTGATGGTGGTAATTGTAAGGATTGTATGAGGCAAACAACATGTGCAGTCGCTAAATCTTTTTCATAACTGTAATTAATGGACTTGCAAGGCATTCTCCGCAAACTTCCCCACTGCCTCAGGTCTTAGAGATCCAAAATGTTTAGATTGATTGAGTTTATTAAAGGCAGTATTTGGTAAAGAAAAATGTTGAACTCATGCTTGCTTTGAACTCATGCCTCTCAACAAAATCGGAGAGATGGAATTGTCCTTAGTAGACTCCGTCAGGGTCATACCCGCCTCACACACTGAACGTGTGTCATGCAATTGCCAATTTTCAATGAAACACATTTTGGCTGAATGTGTAGACTTTGTGCGTATCCACAGAAGACACTATGCCTGCGGTTCCATGAAAGAATTATTTTCTGACGTGGACCCGCAGCGCATCTTGTCATTTCTGAGAGAGGTCGAACTCTGCAAGCTGATTTTTTTTTTTTTTTAACTATCTCGGCGAACTTATGATTACATTTTAACTAAAAGATGGCAAAAAGAAAACTTGTGGGTAGCAAATCCTCGTGTAAGAAATTATACCAAAACCAGGCAATAAAACACGAAGGAAACGGGGATGAAGACAAATCAAGCGTTCGCTGTTTGCTTCAAGCCTTCTTGCTACCCCACAGATTTTCTGTGGGTTTTATATTTTTTTGTCTACTTTAAGCTTTCAGTGTTGTGTTGGAGAGGAAATCACAAAAAAATAATAAGGAAAAAATAAATGTAGAGGAAATTGTGCAGTCGGTATTTCTGTGTCATGTAAAAACTAATGCTAAATCATAAGAGTAAGAAAATGGCAGCTGATGGTAACGATCCTGAGGGGTGGAAAACCCACAGGGAAGGTAGATCATTGTCTTGTTTAGGCCTACAGTAATGCCAGTAGGGCGAGGTTATGGCGTGGGGGTGTGTTGGGGTGGGGTGGGGGGGGGGGGTCCAAATATTTTTCCAAGTCAAATTCGCTGATTGATTTTTTTGTTGTTGTTTTATTTATTTATTTATTTATTTATTTATTTATTGTTTATTTATTCATTTATTTATTTACTTATTTAATTATTTACTTATTATCATTTCTGAAGGAGGCCGCATGTTAATTTAACAGTTTTTTGTGTTTTTTTTAATGATATTTACAAAATTCATACGTAGATACTTGACAGTATGCCCTTTTTCCCCGTTAGATTCTTAACTTCACATTTACTTGATCTTATTTCTCGCCATCTGAAGGCTGAAAGTTTGCCCAAAGCGAGATAACGCCAAAACCGTGGAAGGCGCAACGTGGCCATTATCATACTGACACGCCGTTAAACTCAAACTCAGACTCAAATGAACAGGGGTTAAGTGATTTAGCAACATGAATAATGAAAGTTCACCAAGCACAGAAGAATACAAAGACAATAATTTCACTGCTACTCGGCAAGATTAAGTGCACACCGAGAATTCACTGCGTTCACTGACTGCACCTATCGTGGTGTAACGCGTTAGTAGTTAACATGTCGCCTTACCCTTCTTGTGAGTTCAGAGTTCATTCATTAATTCGGGCATGTCTAGGGCTTTTCCTCGGTTATACAGCGCATTTGGTAAGCGGTCAATTTTCACTTCTTCCTGCCCATGACAGAAAGATTCGTTCAGTGGGTTTTCAGCCTATTGGTAATGGAGGTTTTTTTTTTCAAGTTGTAAAATATATTTATTTCTCCATCTCTCTCTTGATTTAGTTACAAGGTTCATATAAGCATACTTTACGGTACGGGCCTTTTCCCGTTAGACTTTTAACTTCACTTTTATTCGATCATGTTTACAGGAATCTCAGGGCGAGAGCTAGCCCAGAGAAAGATAATGAAAAAACCGTGAAAGGCACAATGTGGCAGTTACCGTGCTGACACGCTCAAACTCAAAACTATCCATCTCTCTATTTACTCATTCATTCATTCATTCATTCATTCATTCATGAAGCATTTGTTTCTCTCAAAGATAGATTTTGCCTGATGATAATATGTACATGGCTGGAAAGTTTTGAAAATGAAGGAGTAAAGTTCACAGAAGATAATAATGTCTGCTGGAATAAAGAGATAATTAATCATGTTTGCTCTTTGATATATGTACATCGCTTGAAGTTTTTGAAAATAGAGTTAAAGTCATGTAAATAATATGTTCACTGTTCGATCTGATACTAATGTACATGAATTGATTTCTACAGTGTATATACAAGTCTATGGTCAAATATGATATGGATGTATTTTATTGGTTTCTATAGTCTTTATATATGAATATGTTCACCGATGAAATCTCATACGGACAGAGATAATTAGCCCAAAGTGAGATCATGGATAAACCAAGAAGGAAGCGACTGGCCCAAAGTAAAATAATGAATAAACGCACAAGGGCACAAATAGACCAAAGTAAAATAATGAATAAACGCACAAGGGCACAAATAGACCAAAGTAAAATAATGAATAAACGCACAAGGGCACAAATAGACCAAAGTAAAATAATGAATAAACGCACAAGGGCTCAAATAGACCAAAGTAAAATAATGAATAAACGCACAAGGGCACAAATAGACCAAAGTAAGATAATGAATAAACGCACAAGGGCACAAATAGACCAAAGTAAAATAATGAATAAATGCACAAGGGCACAAATAGACCAAAGTAAAATAATGAATAAACGCACAAGGGCACAAATAGACCAAAGTAAAATAATGAATAAACGCACAAGGGCACAAATAGACCAAAGTAAAATAATGAATAAATGCACAAGGGCACAAATAGACCAAAGTAAAATAATGAATAAACGCACAAGGGCACAAATAGACCAAAGTAAAATAATAAACACAGAAGGGCGTGAGTGGTCCTAAGTGCAAACAAATAAACCAAGAAGCGCGCGCAAATGGCCCTAAGTAGGATAATGAATAAAGCAAGAAGGGGACAAGTGGTCAGAATGTGAATCAACGCAGAAGGGCTCAAGTAGCCCAAAGTAACATAATGGCTATACCAAGAAAGAACTAGTGGACCAAAGGAAAATAATGAATAAATGCAGTAGGTCACGAGTGTCCCTAAGTAACATAGTGAATAAACAGACATGTGTGAGTGGCCCTAATTGTATTCCTTACTAGAATGCATTTTTGCTTTGTTTGTTTAATAGATTGAGAGAGAGACACAGAGAGAGATGACTTAAATATATATGTGTGCATATAAGTTATGCAACAATAAATAACCAACCCATTTCCATTTTATTCAAGATTGCATTTTTGCTTTGTTTGCTTGATTGATTAAGAGAGAGAGAGAGAGAGAGAGCGAGCGAACAGACTTGTATGTTATATACATACTTGCACATTATAAGCCACAAAGTAATAAAAAACCATCTCATTTTTATTTCTTTCAAAAACGCATTTTTTCTTTGTTAGTTTGGCTGTTTGTTTGTTTGAAGGAGAAAGAAAGAGAGAAAAATGGCTTGTACACATATATCCTTGTACATATAAGTTACTTACTATTAAATAACAACTCATTTCCATTTCTTTCTAAAATACATTTTTGCTTTGTTAGTTTGATTGTTTGTTTGGCCATGAACGAGAGAGAAAAGGAAAAAGAGATAGAGAAATGACTTGTGTATATATACATTTATATAAGGTACGTAGAGATAAATAACTAACTCATTTCCTTTTTTAATGAGGAAAGGGGGGGGGGGCAGGAAAAAGAGAGATAGAGAGAGATAGAGAAAGAGAGAGAGAGATGGAGAGAGAGAGATAGACAGAGGAAGAGAAAGAGAATGAGAGAGAAATCGAGAGAAAGAGGGATAGAGATAGAGAGTGATATAGAGATGGAGACAGAGAGAGAGAGAGAGAAACTGAGAGACAGAGAGAGATAGAGATAGATAGAGAGAGGGAAAAAGAGAGATGAGAGATAGAAATAGAGAGAAATAAAGAGAGAGAGACAGAGAGATAGAGATAGAGCGAAAGAAAGAGAAAGAGAGAGAGAGATGTAGGTACAAAGAGATACATAGATCACATGAAATTATGAATGCTATCAAAACTGTCATTATACAATAATTAATGCAATACAGAGGAAATAAAAATAAGAACACACAAAACTGCAATAGCTCAAACTTCCTGGCAACTGAGACTAAATTTGAGTGTACTGAAAGACTTCACCAAGGAATTATCCAGTAGCTTTCATGTGACAACCCCCCCCCCCCCCCATTTTCAAAGTCGCCGTTAAAAAAAAAAAAAAGAAAACTGCCTCAATTGCAAACAAAAAGCATCAAGAACTAACCAGAGAACTGACCAGAGAACTTGATCTTGGCCCACATGGAATGAATTCTTTAAACAAGAAAAAAGATGCTCTCTCTGTCTCTCTTCTGCGCTCTCTTTCTCTCCCGCCTCCTCTATTTCTCCCCCCTCCCCACCTGTTCTGTTTCTCCCTTTCCTCCCTTTCTCTCCCCCACTTCTCTCGCTCTCCCCCTCACTCTTTTTCTCCCTCTTTCTCTCTCTCACAGACACGCACACACACACACACTAACTTTGGACAAATTATAAAATTAATTTTGTTGTATGAATACACAGGAACATAAAGAGAGCCTAAAACTTTTCTTTTGGCATGGAAGAGGTTTTCAGGGGTTTTTTGTTTCTTTTTGGAGGGAGGGGGCAGAGAGAAGGGGGGTTGGAGGGGGGGGGGCACCTGGAGCTCGATTTTGAGCAAACTTTTGGAATTATTTTGATCTTTTGCATTAAAGTGCATAGAAATGCTTTTCTCATAGTTAAAAAAAAATGTCTTCAAACAGATTTATCCCCTACATTTGATATTTCGACACCTCACAAATATTTACAATAAAGTGGCAGTCTATAGAGCTGTAGGTATTTTTCACAGATAAAAATGTCTCCAAAGAGGTTTTAACCTACCGACCCCACCCCCTTCACCCCTCACAAAAAAAACACCAAGTATGATTTTCCTGAATTTTCACAATATTTGGGTGTATTGTAAAAGTGTTCTAGATTTCAGTACATTTGATAGCCTTCGTCACTTTCAGTTAGGTTTCTTGCTATCAGTCTAACTGCGTTCCATTATTGCACTTAAACGAAAGTCCGTATTTCCCACAAAGTAAAATTATCGCAAGCCAGTTACACAGTAACTGCATAATTATTTTTGGTGTGATAAGTAAAATACTTTTGTTGTTAAGTAATATATATATGAAGGAAACAAAAATGTCTGTGAATGAAATTTTATGAAAAGTATATATTAGCAACAACATGAGGTGAAAAACATATCTGCAAAACTTGGTTGAGATCTGTGGATGCGTTACGAGTAAATTTGGGAAAAACCGATTCCATTAATTTTGAAGACAACTACATGGTGTTTTTTTCTTGTTATCTCCCTTGTTTCATTTCTGGATCATCTGGAACAGAGGAGGATACGAAAGCTCGTTTTAACCATCTACAATTTGCTGTAACAACCCAGCCAGCAGCAACCCCACGTCAATCAGACGTAGATTTCCGTAAGATTGGTAGAATTGCCGTATGGGCGGGTTCCATATATCAAACCAAAGTCACTGCAAATGTCGTCACCAGCTGATCTGCGAAGGAACGTCACAATTCCCATGTGCAAATGCAAACATGACGTCAATACCACGCGTCAGATTTCTGTACGTTTAGGAACGCAGTCTAGCCATTGGTTATTAAGGTTAAATGCCATTATATATCACTTCAGGTGTTATGTACGGCATGTTCATATAATAACACGCACTTTATGTGTGTCGTGTACTCTTAAACGTTCTGTGAAAATTAATTTTCCTCTTGGCATAATGAACTGGCTTTTAACTTATCTTTCTTTTTTTTTTTACCGTTTCAGCCTCGAAAAAAAGTAGAAAGAAAATAGAATATTTATTTCGCTGTTTGCAGCTCATCTTAGTTTTTTCTATATGGTATCTTTCTCAATTTCATCCACAGTTTAAAAACATAAAAAGAAAGAAAAGAATAATTATTTGTTTTAATGCCGGTGTTGATAAACAGCTTACGTGCATGGAACACACGTGGGAGATGGTTACCCCCAAAAAAAGTGCCAAATCTGAGCGTAGTGTACTTTGTGGGTGGCTTTTATGATAAAAATATTGAAGAGCCTAAACATACTTATATATGATTGACAAACTGGCATAATGTCCAGTAACTCAGAGCATTTCAGCAATCACCTGCCCACAGTTGGCCAAATTTAAAATAGAAGGACAAAATTAAAATAATAACTACTTGGAGATTTTTTTAAAGCAAGAATTTTGCTCTTGCTTCCTTTTGAGATTTTTAAAAAGTTTGGTTACATTGATATAATGATATAGACTGATCTTATGCAATATGAAAACGATTTGGCGTGAAAATGTTGTTGGGAGTTTGCAAATACCAAACACATTGTTAGATCTGCATAGGATCGAATCATTCATAAATTAGCTCTGCTTGGCTTTGACGATTCACCCCCCCCTCCTCCCCCCTCCCTTCAATCGTTTTTGTTGTCTTTCTTATATGATTTTACGATGCTCGGCTTAAACCATCACTCCATGCGTTATTTATAGATGATGGTGGAGAATTGGATTCTAGACTTGTAGCAGGAAACCTACAGAAGAAATGGGGGAAGGGAGTAAAATGGCATCTTTTGCAAAAACCACAGTTAGGAGAAATAAAGAAACATTACAAATACAATAAACCGAAACAAAAATTAGAAAGGAAACTCAACAACTTTCAGTCCTGATAGATCTACGTCAGGAAAAAAATAATTAGCAAAATTGAAACAGAATTTAAAAACTGTAACATCTAGTTACAAAAAGCAAGAAAAGTGGACCCGTGTCTGTCACGAGTTCCTAGATAAAGAAAGAGGCCTGTCACTCAGTCTATTGCTTTTTTAAAGACGATTTCTCTTTACGAACAGCTGTGGTAAAAATGCGGGAATGCCGGAGGACATTGCGAAAATACTTAACAAACTGGCATATCAAATACCCATAATGGCTTATTGCCAGGATCACCAATCTACCGTCGGCCAAATTTGAAATGGAGAAAATTAAAACAATTAGCCCAAAGCACCCGTTCTACTGACAACAGTACAGACATAACGTGACATAAACTGGGTAGATCTGGATGAGGAATTCAGCTTTGCCAATGGATAACCTTTCCCTTCCCTTTACCCTATCTCCAACCCCCCCCTCCTTCCTTTTTCTCCCCCCTCCTCCTCTCTCCCTTTCCTCCCTTACCACTCTCCCCTCTCTTCCCCCTTCTCTCTCTCTCTCTGATAGATCCTGTGAAGCCAGATATACTTATATTTTCCTCGTGCTTGTATCTGCCCTCCCACCACCCCCCAATAATCTTCTTCTCGTGAGTTTTCGCCCCCGCCAAATGCCCCCCCCCTAGCGTTTCCGCCCCCTTATCGTCCTTTATTTCTTTTTTGACCCCCCCCCCCTTAATCAAAATCACCCCTGGGGTGGCGGGGGGGGGGTGATAACGCCCATATGTTATTAACCACTGATCTATCTCAGTAAGAGTATTAATGGCTTGAGGAATTCCCAAATAATGGAGACTTGGTTTGTCTGTGGAGTTCTCAGCTCCCCAATCAGCAAGCCTAAGGAAATCGTCAAGTTTGCACAGGATTACATCCTTCCCATGTAGGTCTACTGGTTAGGACATCATTCTGACATTGGTTTGGTGTAGGGAATCTGCCTTATGGTACTAACCCTACAGAAATCCTATACAAATCTACATCAGACTGACATGAGGATACTGACTGGATAATTATCATGATATTTGATAACCTCAATTTTGTGACAAACCAAATTATATTATTTTATTTTGTTTCATCTTATTTTTTATTTTATTTAAACTTAATGTAACAGGACGGGTACACGAGCGGTCTCTCTATCCTATCTAATCTATCTCACGCAGTCAAACATACAAACAAAACTATCAGGTTATGAGAGGACATTTAAGTTTATTGAAAAGAAAAGGAAAAAAACAAATAATAATACAACAATACAATTCACAATAAACCAGGACAATAAACCAGGACAATAAACCAGGACAATAAACCAGGACAATAAACCAGGACAATAAACCAGGACAATAAACCAGGACAATAAACCAGGACAATAAACCAGGACAATAAACAAGACAATAAACCAGGACAATAAACCAGGACAATAAACCAGGACAATAAACAAGACAATAAACCAGGACAATAAACCAGGACAATAAACCAGGACAATAAACCAGGACAATAAACCAGGACAATAAACCAGGACAATAAACAAGACAATAAACAGCACAAGACAATAAACCAGGACAATAAACAAGACAATAAACCAGGACAATAAACCAGGACAATAAACAAGACAATAAACCAGGACAATAAACCAGGACAATAAACAAGACAATAAACCAGGACAATAAACAAGACAATAAACCAGGACAATAAACAAGACAATAAACCAGGACAATAAACAAGACAATAAACAGCACAAGACAATAAAATAAACCCAACTGATAGGCGCGGTGAATTAACCAAATGAATTCACACTTGATCTACGTCATCAGAGCTGGCACTTCACAAATCTTGAAATATTTACAACTTCTCACTTTTATGTTAGTCTGGACAGAATGACACGCACTGCTGTCTTGAAGACTTGGGTGGAACTGACTGACCCACGCTATCATCTATGCGTCACCCAAAAACGCGCAACCCATTTACTCCCTAAGAGTCCACTACGTGCAAGTTCTAATAAAACATTAAAACAAATAAAAACATTTTCAGGAACTACCCTCCTGCTCGTGTATGTTCTAAATACACTATCTTAATATAATATTACTTAACAAGATACATGTAAATACTAAACAAAACTTACAATGTAGTGATACATAACAAGATTCCACCTATGGAACCAGAGATGGTCACATTGACCAATCCTGGACAATACAGACAACGCTAAGACTATGGTTTAAAAATTGGCGCAGTGAGTAGATCAGTTGGGAATGTTACTCAACACTACATGACTCATGTCAAGTGCGCGATCAAACAATACGGGGAGATTATCTATAGTTTATGTGTGGTTATTTCCCCTTGGCCACATCTAGTGGTCCAGCTAGTCAATATAAACGGGTTTATCTCCCTTTCACCACAGCGAGCTATTATAACTCAGCCCTGTAATGGTTCACCCCATTACATTAATTTAATTTAATTTGATTCAGTTGTCATAGCATATAAATGACCAAGTAAAACTCGTTGACGTTTAATCCTACAACATCCCTACGTCAATCCAACCTGGATTTGTACAGGAATTCCATTGGGCTGGCAGGACAACAGACAGATGTCGTGACTAGCAGATCTACGTTGGAACGATGGCATTCTTATGTGCAATCCTAGACATCAATCTTAAGTGTGGGATTTCTGAAGGATTAAATTACTGACTATGAACTTCCTTGTTCACTGCACTGACATCACTAAATACATGTATTGAAATGTCACAGGCAGAAGGACTTGATTGCTTGTCTTGCAAAATGTTCCCTCCCATGTTTTTGTCTAGCTGGCCTGGAATTGTTGTCTACTCTGAGTAGAAAAAATAAATCTTATATAATAAAAAAAAAACTCGCGGAATTTTTAACAAGCCGGACCACCGCTCATATACATGTAGATCGGATCTTGCCTGAAATTTCACAGGAGCCTTAATTCCTATCGACCTGCAGAATTAGGTGTTGTTGTTTGTTTTTTTAGATTTGGAGACTTCAAATGGTGAGAGAATATTTTTTTTTTCAGTTTGCTTTGTGTCGGTAATTGACTTCTTCGAATCCTTCATTTTCATGAACACATGAGGCCATATGACATCATCACTTCCTGAAAGATTCTCGGTGCGCACCACTGCACACTTTGTTCCTAGATCTGTCTATTAATTGTTGAGTTTTGTGGATGACTCTACGCATCTCAGCATCTATGAAAACCTGTTTTCGTGCTCATTACTTTCAGTCTGAAGTGATGGGTTTTTGTTCTTTCTTTTACCCATTCGATGGACGGGGCAATTACTAGTAAATAACAAATATCTAATTGTTTCACTTACACACAATTTTCGTTTTGTTTCAACCAAAATTTGCATTTTATTCACGGAAAGAACATTTTATATACGCATAGAAGAAATAGTAAATACATGTACTGAGGAATTGGAATCAACAAAACACCCAGTTTGGATTAATACCACTTGTTTAAAAATATTTTTTTATAAAAGGTGCTATTTCCACCTCTTGGTCCAGGAGACTTTGACCTAGTTAAATATCTGACAAACTGGGTCAAACACTGTTTCACAATGATTTCAGCTTTTTCAAAAAACTTAATGAAGGTCAAAGTGGAGATCAAAATCACTCTTAATCCTTTTTTTTTTCCTTTTTTTTTGTTCCCTTTCTTTCGGTCAGAAATTATTGTATGGTTTTTGTTATTGGATATTTCTAAGGTAAAATTTTGTGAAAACAATTTTTTATGTGTTTTTTTTTCTTCTGTTGTTGTTTTTCGCTACATGGCACCATGATAATGGCATATGTCAGACTCATGCCAAAAGTCAACTGAAGGTTCATAGCATTCCTGAGCTTGAGGGTTGGCACAAAGTATTATAGACAGGGTTCATACAAAGTCTTGAAAACTAATTTTAAGGACTTTTTAGGGACTTCCTAAGGACTCACAATAAACAAATTAAGGACCTGTGTGCCTGTGACCAAGAAATATTACAACTATACAAGTGGTGCGCAGCACTCATAGAAACGGAATGTTTCCAGAGTTCAAACACAGTAAATTCACTCCGAAAAGTTCAGTTATTTCAAAGTACCAATTATCCGGCGTGCAAATGGAAGATTTGAATCTTAAATATTTCAACTGAAACACAAATTTTAAAGACTTTTTAAGGACTTTGGCATCATTTTCAGAATTTAAGGACTTTTTGAGTACTTATTTTTTCTTTTATGAAAATCAAGGACTTTAAGGACTTTTAAGGACCTGTGTGAACCCTGTATAGAAAAAGAAATGTGCCAGCTGGAAAATGTAATAATCCAATAGACCAAAGGACAGGGAAAAAAAATAAAAACTTTTTTTTCCTAATCTCTCAAAGTGTGAAAAATGACTAATGCCATTAGTGTAGAGCAGCGAGGACCATTGAATTACCCAGCTAAAATCCTTACATCAATCAGACGTAGATTATTATTGGATTTCAGTAGGGTAGGTAGGATTGCCATGGGGACGGTTTCCTACGCCAAACTGACACCGTCAGCGGGATGTTGGGTTAGCAGCTGATCTACGTAGTAACAATGTCATTCCTATGTGCAAACATGACCCCAGCTGTAGGCCTACTAGTCGGATTTTCGTAGGGTTGCTGGGCGCGTATATGTGACCCATAGTGACCCAATGCAATCTTATTTTTCCTTTTTCATTTTGCTGTTGTTTTTCATCATTTTCGCTCTTTCCACCAAACATGCTGTAGTGTGTAGTTTGTAAATTAGCCAGCATCTATCACCTGCTTCAACAGATAATGGCACAAAGAAATGCCACCTTGTGACATAAAAAATTGGCAAACGGAAAAAGCTGTATGTAGTAAAGGCTCGTGTAAGAAACAACACCCAAATTTTCCATTTTTTCTGTTGTTGTTTTTTCTGATGAATGTGTTTAACCGAAATATTGATTTTTTTTTTGTCTTCTCATTTTTTTACTTTTATTGTTTTAAATGCATCGTTTGAGTATTATTTCTAGGCTTTGCATCATACAACTTTTTCTTTTGGCCAATTGTTGCTGCCATCCCAGTTTTTCTGTGGTTTTTCTAATATTTCGTCACCTTTCGCCACCCTACTGAAATCCGATTGGTAGGACTGACATCAATTTGCGTAGGAATGACACCGTTCATACATAGATTTGCTGATTAGGACATAGTTCTTAAGACGGTTTAATGAAGGGATTCCGCCCCTGTGGTAAAAGTGCTGAGGAAATCCTATACAAATCTATGTGGGATTGACTTTAAGTTTGCAAAAGGCATGACATCATCCCTGTGTAGATTTGCTGGTTTGACATCATTTCGACACTGGTTTGATATAAGGAATCCTACCCTATGGTGGTACTACTAATCCTACAAAATTCCTATACAAATCTATGTTGGATTGAAATAGGGATACTGGCTGGGAGATTTCCAACCCCTAGTTCAAAGTGTTCTCTATCTATCCTGACTCCACTTTGAGATATTTGTCTTCAAAGTTTGAGCACTGTATAAACAAGAAATAAGGAAAATATAAAGAAATGTTGAGTGTTATCACCAAGTTCTGGACAACATATATGTATGGATTGGAAATTAACAGGAGATGATAACAAGCTTACAGTATCAGATTCTGATGTCAGCTTGAATCCACTGATGAAGAAAGCTCTACCAATTCAATTTTTGTGAAAAGTGGAACAGAATACTTGTGAATTGGGTATTGGAGGGAAAGGATTTGATTTGATTTGAGTTGGTTTTTATGGCACGTCCGCACGATAACAGCCGCATCGTGCCTTTCACAGTCTGTTTGAGTATTCTATTCGTGTTTGGTATTCAGAGCTTCTAGATTTCACAAACAGAATAAAACAGTTCCGTATGAATTATATTACACTGATGAAATTCCCAAAAACTTTTGTATAATATTTGTTTTCAAATCAAGTTGTAGATCATAGCCTCTTTCAGAGGGGACAAGACACGCTGTGGGCCCATGTTAGAAAATAATTCTTTCATGGATCCGCAGCATAGTGAGTGCCTTCCGGGGGAGGGGATGTAAATGACGGTACTTACCGGCACAACGAGCCAAGGCTGGTAACCAAGCAAATTTTTTAGAGCTTAGATGACTTTAAATGGATTATTTCCCTTGGACCAAGGGAAAACATCACAGAATTGATAAATGACTGTCATTATTTCATCTGCTGTACCGGTACTGGTTTATTCTTGGATATCAAATTCAGTTGGCACATTAACCCCTTGAATGCCGACAACGTATTATCATAAATAATATTTGGTATTTCGACTACAAATTTGTTTATAAATTGGGAATTTTTTAATTATTTTTTTTTTGACATTTGATAAATTGTTTCAAAGTTCCCATTTACCTTTTGAAGTCACCAAAATTCAAAAGTAACAAGAACTACCAAAGTCTTAACAGTACTACTTTGGCACTGAAAGGGTTAAACAAAGCAAGATTAAAAAACTATTCATGGAGCCAAGTTTCATAATGAGTCAAATTAATTAATTCTGGGTATTGAGCATGTGCCTGCATGAAAACGTGTTAATCCGAAAGCTGACAATTTCACATTATATTGAGGGCTGAGGTGTAAATGCCAAGAGCAGCGAACCTCCTAAAATAAACACCTAACCACAGAACCGCATGGAACATATCGCAACTCAACTTTTTTTTTTAACGGACATATATGGTGATCTTGTGGCCCACGACAGCCAACAGGTTGCGTTATGAGCCGTGGGTTAATTCTGAAAACTAGTCGTTAAATAATACTTTTTTAGCATATCGTAACTAGTTAAGCCTGATAAAGAACCTTAGCTTTTTTTTTGTGCCCCTGAAAAATTCATAATTATATAAACCAAGTTACAACTGTTTACCATGCAGGTACCCGAGCTGGAGATTTTCATTGATTACAATTCCTCACTATTTCTTCAATGTGTATACAGCATGTTTTCCACGAATTAAATGCCTATTAATAAAATTTTCAATGATATTCAGTAGGACCTGATTGCCGTTGAAGTCAAGAGAATATAAATTCATTTTATGTTCAGAGTTCTGTATATTAAACTGATCCTCCTAGAATAATAAGGTTCAAACTCCTTTCCGTCAACTTTTGAGAAGTTGATGACTGAAGTCTCATGTGCTCATAGCTTATAGGGGATACCATCTTTTTTTAATAGTAAATTACACATCAAATCCTCGTGATACTTTTGACACACAATGGAGAAGGCCTGTAGAAGTAGTGGGTAGTGTGTAACTCAGTTCAGCCAAAAAGGTGGAGACGGAACCTTGACATTCTGAAGGGATGATGTATGGACCCTAGAATTCATTGTACAAAATCTGTTACATCACACAAACACACTAACGTCAAACCAGATTGAAATTCACACAGAAAGAAAAACAAACAACAGCTATGGGGTTGAAAACACTTTATTTACATCATGTATTTTATGCAGACATGAAAGAACTTACTGTCGCAGACAATGTGAATAATGCACAAATTCTAAGACAGTAAAGACAGAAAAATTTCATCAGTTGCTAGGGGACAGCAAACTAATTACAAAGCCAAAAAGAGAAAACAATAGAGTTGTGTTTGCTGCTGAGTTGTAGATTTACTATGTAAAATCCTGCTGTCCCCTAACATCAGCACTAGTTCTCTCTCTCTCATTCCTATAGATTTCATCGCAGCTCTAAATGTTATACAGCAAATATGTGCCACAGAATATGAAGATTTTATGTCTCTGAAATCATAAATTATATAGCTCCCCCTCCCGCCCCCACCACAGAATATAAAGATAAAGTATATTACACTCTCCCCCCCCCCCCCTCACCACAGAATATAAAGATTTTAGGTCTCTGAAACCCTATATTATATTATATATACCCCCCCCCCCACCACAGAATATAAAGATTTTATGTCTCTGAAATCCTAAATTATATTACACCCCCCCCCCCCACAGAATAAAAAGATTTTATGTCTCTGAAGTCATAAATTATATTGTATACCCCCCCCCCCTCCAAAGGATGACCCAATGAGCTTACCACATAGTCTTAAGTTATATATATAGCCATTCATACACGGAAACCACTATCTCACTTACTCACCCATTTCATATGAACCCCAAAGTTTCTATTCCTGACAGTGTTGGAAAGAAACAATTCTGAATTTCACTGCACAGTAGAGATTTGGGTTTCATACTGACAGGTTTGTACATACATACAGATATAATAATACAAGATAACCAAAAATACATATATTGAATAATATACTTAAAAAAGATACAGCACAAGTAAACATACATAAGTATGCAGCAAATCGTCAGTGCTCCATGCTAATAGCATAGGTAATTACTGACACTTATGAGCTATTAAGAAAAAAACTATTTCTTTTCCTGTCATTTGGTGACTTATGTCATTATGAGTCTATTAGATTACTGACATTTACTGACTGGCACATTTTTTTTTCTATAAAATATCTGATAGTCCTTATGCTCAGAAATGCAATGAACCTTTTTGGCATAAGTCTGACATATGCCATTATCGTAGAGCAGTGACGATATATTCCAAGTAAACATTGCAAATTTTAATCATGTGTCTACAACAAAAAAGTCTGACATCAGTAGGACCTTCACAGAACAGTTGTCTCTCAGTCCTACACATTTGAACACTAAATAAGGTTTCACCAATCTCTTTTGATAACACGCAGTTCCACTTCACAGAAATAATTTTCCTTAAAAGTCACCCATAGAAAAACCAACGGATACAGAGCAACTAAATTAATAAACTAAATTGAAAAAAAAAATAACGTAGCAACTGACTGAAACACGTTCTTAAGCATAATAAATTAAATATAAAATAAATTAAACATTCAGAATTTAGGGACTATCAACGCAGTGTGGTCTGAAATGGAAACTGATAAAATCATTTCAGTATTATTTCTGATGCAAGTCTTTGCTACATACAACTACTTTTTTTTTTTTTTTTTTGCCATATTATGACTTTGAAATGGAAAACCCTCTCTACCATTTAATTTTATATCATTATCTTATTGTCAGATTATACTGTAGATTACACCCGGGATCTTAAGTTTTGGGATTTGAATTCAGTTGGAATACTAAGGTTTTGATTGTAAAATAAGAAAATAAAACAAAACAAAAAAAATATATACGTAAATTGAGGTAATAAAAAAAAATGTAATAGTAAAAATAAATACAAATTTAATTACTTCCCCCTTCCAACTTCCAACCCCGCTGTCAAAGATCAGCATTACCAAAATAATGGCTTTCTGGGTATTTGAGCTCTGTGCATCAATTTTGGGGGATTTGTGCCCTATGTCTATGAGTATCAATTTTTACAGAGGACCAGCCAATATGAACCCTTGAGAATCTCCTGTTCAATACAATCTCCACCCCCCCCCCCCCCCCCGAACTTCCATAATTGCATAATCATCCCAATCAAAGTAAAAAGTCAAAAGCTGGAAGAATTATCAGGTTTGGGTTTAACAGTGCGGCGGCCACAATGACAGCCCCCTTGCGCCTCTCACACTTTGTCCATGATCTCACTTTGGGCTAGCGGAGCTTTCAGCCCTCAGATGGGAAGAATGATCAAAGTAAAGTGGATATGATCATATTGTAAAATGCCTGTGTAATGGCCATAGCCTTGAAACCACATGTACTCCAATAGAACTTTGTTTTCTTGTTGTTTGTTTTTTTGGTCAAGGAAATGGCCCTAAAGTTTTACCTTCACTGAAAACAAAAACAAATGTTCAGATTTTATCTATTCTGTTCATCTATCCTATCCTATCCATCCATCTTCTCATTCTTCTCCTCCTCTATTTATTCATTAATTTGTTTTCATTTATCTATTTATTTGTCCTCTCCGAGAAGACCAGGTGCTCGGTCCTACCTACCATGGGATCACGGACAGGAATTTTTGCCCCAAAAACATTCCAATGTGCCTACACTAACCAGGGATCAAACCAGTTAACTTCGGCATGAGAGGCGAGCACCTGGCCTCTAGACCAATGTGCCCCCCCCCCCCCGTAAATTTAAATGAACAATCCAACTGTAAATTTATTTTTGCAACTGTTTATAATGATCATTATCTAACAGTACGTTTTTATTGTAAATCTGAAAGCCTGAACGATTCAATTTTCGCATTGGGCAAAAATCAAGTTAACCCTTTGTGAGGCCATACAATCTCATTGCTTAAGAACAATTTTCTGATTGCAATATTTCTGTTATAACCTCTCATTGTATTCCTAGATTTTGAGTTTGAGTTAAAGTATGGGTCGGCACGAAAACGACCACCTTGTGCCTCTCTCATTTTTTTTCGTTATTTCACTTTGGGCTAGCTTTCAGCTCTCAGATGCCCATAGGTAAGATCACATAAAAGTGAAAGTAAAAATCTAACAGGAAAAGGCCCGTACTGTTACACATCTATATATATAATTGGGTAAAATTGGACGGTTGAACTCTATACCTGAAAAGACTACTGAACGTAGAGCCATGAAAAAATTACTGAAAGTAGTTCAAAGACTGAGCAAGGTTTGTATCAATTCATTTTAAGGATGCAACAACCCTAAAAATTTAGAAAAATAGAAAACAAAATGGGCCGTTCGAGGTTTTCCGATTCGTCATTTTTACAGCTCAGACAGGGCCGAGTGTAGTAAGATATTTTGGTAACTCGAAACTTTGGTCACCTAAGGCTCAGGAACCGCATCACGCTCAGGCTTCAAACTTTGCACAACAGCATGTTATCAATGCGAAATTAACATGGGCTATATTAGAAATTATGAAATGTTCAGGCTTCTACGTTTCATTTTTCATTGTTTCGGCATCATTTAGATCTATTTCGAGTCATGGTTCGCCATTTTAAGGTTTCGTTATCACTTCCTGCGATGTGTTCACTATCAAACACACTGAGCCGTGCGCAAATCATGCTATTGTGCGGGACGCGCAGGCTGTCAACTCACAAAGGCAGAGCAGTAAGACTTAATTAAAAACAAACAAACAAAAATAAAATGAACAAATAGGAACAGGCAAGATGAAGCAGGTCCATAATAACCATCCAGAACTGAAACTAATATTCAAACCGATTTATCCCGGGCAGGGCCGGGGACCTCAGCTAGTGTCTATATAATTTGTTAAATCAACTTGTAGAGTTCGACCTCTTTCAGAAATGACAAGATGCGCTGTGGGTTCATGTCAGAAAAATAATTCTTTCATGCATCCACAAGCATAATGCCTTCTTTGGATGTGCACAAAATCCATACATTGTGTTACAAGGTGGCTGACAGTTAGTTGGGGGGGGGGGGGGGGGAGCTCTTAGATATCTCAATGAATTTGAACTACCTGACTAAGCGGTTGATAATACTTGCATGATTTTCAGTGGATCCCCCAGTAATCGTGAAGAAACTGTCACGTTGCATGAAAAATTGAAGTACATACAGGCAGTAAGAGAAAATTAAAGATCACCCTTCCACCTTGGGCATTTAAATAGACAACTTTGTTATAAGTTTGTGTTAAGTGAAAGTTTTCTCCAAAATGAATTTCCTTCTGTATTGATGAATCCCATCACAAGGGAGGTTATACCATATTTTCCCCCCAAAATATGAACAGCCGCTCTTACCACAAAACAAGTCTACAGTAACACTAGATGAACTTTCACCTCTTTTTTACTTCCATTCCTCATAATCCTTATGTATTGATTCTCTACTCTATTGCAGCTGTTGACACCTTTAATCCTAAAGCTATTTACGCATTCCATCCTAAAACTACTGTATTTACAACATTACTGATTCATTTCCTAATTATAGGCTGCTGATCTGCCATTTAACAATAGAAAACCGTAAATGCCCAGCTAGGTCAATTTCACTTTTTAACATCAGTCTATAGAATTAGAATGAAATTAGCCTTATCTTTCCATTTGGGTTCTAATTTTGCACGACTTGTCATTTATTTTTGCCATCACAAAACAGATATTGAAAGAAGAATAAAGCAGAGAGCAATGCCAGATGTTTTTTTTTGTGGTTTTTTTTGCTTCTTCTGAAAAACTTTGTTTTGGCATATACAATGTTTTTTCATAGCACAGCAGTGATCTAAAGTTTAAATTAAATAACCTCTATGAAATTGTAAAACTTTACAGTATTTTCTTATTTACTCACTGCAGTCTGTTGGTTGAAATTTTCATTTCGTTACGTACACTCTTTCAATTTTACATCATCTATTCATTTACAAGGTCTCGGCCAATCATTGAAATGTTCATTGCAATCATACTTATAACAAAGTTTCATTTTCATTGCCTACCCTGAAGCCATTGGTATTACTGATCTACATACATACTTCATTTAGTGCTGATCCCAATGTTAATCAAGCATTAATTCTCCCCTGGTGTTTCTTCCCTAATAGTTTAGTCGTACACTTACAGTTTTACATTCTAATTTAGTTTTACACCATCAACGCACATAAATTCCTCCTTCACTGCCGATCCCAATGTTAACAATCGTCAAGCATTAATTTTCATCTTGATGTTTCTCTTTCACAATTATTAAAAATTTTACATTCTAATTTAGTTCAACAGTATTAACGCATATAAATTCCACATTCACTGTTGTTCTTAATGTCAAACATGAAAACTTTCTCAATCAGATTCTCTTTTAACAGTTTAGTTTCATATTTTGTTTCCCACATATTCTTTTGCATGTCAGTTCTCTTAAATTTGGTCAGTTTTTTCAGATATGAATGAAATATTTCTGTCCACCATACTTTAAAAAAAAACAAAAACAAAAACATCTACATTGTGTCCTTGACCTTCATAAATTTACCCATTTCTGTCATTTCTTTATTTCTGCACACTGCCCCTACCTCAATTTTCACTCTCTCCTTTTGTATCCTAGATATTTTTTTTTTATTTTCCTCCAACCAAAGGTGACACTGTGCACTGGCTCAAACTCCTTCCAACCAAAATGACATTGTACACACCAAAAATATGCGCATATCTTAAATGTCTTTTTTTTTTCTTCTCCCCAATCAGAATGACACTGTGTACAGACTGAAGACATGCTTATATTAATTTTGTTTCCGTCCACCCCAACCAAAGATGACACTATATACAGACTGAAAACATGCTTATATTTGTTTCTGTCTACCCCACCAAATGACACCGTGAACAGACTGAAAATGTTTATATTTTTTCCATCCACCCCAACCAAAATGACACCATGCACAGACTGCCCAAGTGTTCAGGGCAAGCTTATGTCCTCATGTCCATGTTACAACATGTACTACCCTCTTGTAGAGCTTGGACTCTCTTATGATTATGGACATTTTGCTCAAATTCACTTTGAAAACAAAAATGCTGCTGTTTGGAACCAATATTCCCTATAGTTACTGACCATTAGCTTAAATTCACTTCTCTAAACAAAAATGCTATTATTTGGAACCAATATTCCTTACAGTTACTGACCATTAGCTTAAATTCACTTCTCTAAACAAAAATGCTACTGTTTGGAACCAATACTCCCTATTGTTACTGACCATTAGTTCAAATTCACTTCTCTAAACAAAAATGCTACTGTTTGGAACCAATACTCCGGATAGCTACTGCCCATTAGCTTAAATTCACTTCTCTATTCAAAAATGCTGCTGTGTGAAACAGCTCTCCTTGTGCTGCTGACTATCACTTCAAGTTCACTTTTGAAAACAAAAATCTTGTCGTTGGAGCCAATGCTCCCTGTGTTACTGACCATCAATTCAAATCCACCATTAACCAAAAAAAGAAAAAAATGCTGCTGTTTACAAGCAATACTTCCTGCAGATTTACACCATCAGTTCAAATTCATGTTTCAAAACAAAAATGCCACTGATTAAAACCAATATTCCCTGTGGTTATTTACCATCACAAATT
Source organism: Onchidella celtica (assembly GCA_963931925.1). Taxonomy (NCBI): domain Eukaryota; kingdom Metazoa; phylum Mollusca; class Gastropoda; order Systellommatophora; family Onchidiidae; genus Onchidella; species Onchidella celtica. Next base: position 52,419,271 of record OZ007580.1, read on the forward strand.
CATGTTCCAAGACAAAAATGCTGCAATTTTTTATAAATCTTTTTAACCCCAAACATCAATATTTCAAAATCCACTCTAACCAGCTTGGGGGGGTGTGGTAATTTTATACCAAAACAATGCCCTGCAATCAATGGGGGAAAAATGAATCCAGTCTTAAATGCCGACTTTTTGTTTTCAGAAGGCACTTAACTCTTAGCTAGCTAGCGCCCCCCCCCCCCCCCCCCCAAGTAGTTGTGGCCTACAATAAACTTAAAACATGAACTAGTCAATGCCAACAGTTTGCCAGCTTAAAGAGTTTCAATTTTCTGCCATTGAAAAAAATGCTGACTGGAACTTCACAGAGGAGTAAATACCTGACCTTAAACCTGAAACTGTATAGTAGAATATTCTTCCCACATAAACTTGTTTCAAATTATATCCTGCCATCTTTTTTAGTTCCACATTTTCTAGACCAGATCCCACAATAGAAAACAGTGCTGTGACCTCTCCCTGGTTTGGGTTCCTCACTCTCTTTATCATGCTTTGGTGTTTCTGTGTAATTGTTCCTTTATCTATGGAGTAATCTTGACTTGTTTTTACACAGGCTCTGAAATGTATGTTTACACTCACAGAACAGTCAATTTCTTGTCTTTCTTCATTTTGTACACACATTTTCATTTGAACGGGAATCTCTCTATTGTAGATTATTTTGTACCTTTCATGACCTCATTACTGTACAGCAGATCAAATGATTAATATGAACGTCATTTATCAATGAATTTTGTGATGCTTTCCCTTGGCCCAAGGGAAATAATCCATTTAAAATCATATAAGCTCTGAAAAATATATTTGGTTACTGGCCTTGGCATGTTTCAATGGCACAAATGAGAGGGGGTTGGGAAGGGCAGGAAAGGGGAGGGAAGTAAGGGGAGGGAAGTAAGGGGAGAGGTGAAGGGAAACAAACGGGGAGGGGATGGGAGGAGAGGGGGAAAGGGAAACAAGGGGAGGAGAGGTGAATGGGAGCTGGGGGAGGGGAAGGAGAGGTGAATGGGAGCTGGGGGAGGGGAAGGAGAGTTGAATGGGAGCTGGGGGAGGGGGAGGACAGGTGAATGGGAGCTGGGGGAGGGGGAGGAGAGGTGAATGGGAGCTGGGGGAGGGGAAGGAGAGATGAATGGGAGCTGGGGGAGGGGAAGGAGAGGTGAATGGGAGCTGGGGGAGGGGAAGGAGAGGTGAATGGGAGCTGGGGGAGGAGAAGGAGAGGTGAATGGGAGCTGGGGGAGGGGAAGGAGAGGTGAATGGGAGCTGGGGGAGGGGAAGGAGAGGTGAATGGGAGCTGGGGGAGGGGAAGGAGAGGAGCACAGAGAAAGGGAGTAGAGGGGGAGGAGAAGGGGAGCAGGGGCAGAGGGAAGGTGAACTGAAGGGGAGGATAGGAGAGGGAGAAAACAAAGTACCTCTGCCAGTAGATATATATAACACAAATGCCGTGGAAAGCAAAGAAACTAAATGTATGCACATACATTCCATATACACTTCACTTCTTCTCTTTACACCTTAGAAAGAATATGCCAAGTGCTTACTCTCATTTCTTACCTGAAGCCCAGATCTCCGTTACCCATTAGAAGTCAAACATTTCCATATTTATGTAGCAAATTATAAACAAAATTATTGTTTGTTTTCTTGGAAAATCCAAAGCAGAAAATCTTTTCTTTCCATGTTGTCATAGCCTTAACCACTGATCACTTGGGGTATCCTAGCTGTCTCTAGAAATGGGTTTTACTTTTACCTAAACCAGAGTGAAAACCAAATGTATCAAAAGCCAAGAAATTCAATTTTTACCTGACAGTTTTATGGAAGCCTGTATATGTCATGTTCTAATATAGCACCAATAGAATTTCCATGCTCTAATAATCTGAACCACTGACCACTCAGGGTATCATATCTCAACAAAAAAATTAGCTGTACATTTACCTAAACCTGAATAAAAGCCAAATTTATCAAAATCCAAGCAATTCAATTTTTACAGGATGGTTTTATGGAAGAGAAAAATTGTCATGTCTTGTATTACCCTCCAAAAATTTCGATGTTCAAATGGTCTCAACCATTCATCCCTGGGGGTGACATGTCTCTAAAAATGAAGTCCAAAAATCTGATGAAAAAAAAAAAAAGGTGAAAACTAAATTGATCAAAAGCCAAAGAAATTCATTTTGACCACAGAGATTTATGGAAGCCCATAACTGTCATGTTCCAGTATTACACCAATCAAATTTCCATGTCCAAATAGTCTCAACCATTATTCACTTGGGGCATGTCTCTAAAAATGGGTTCAAAGTGAATGCCAAATTGATCAAAAGCCAAGCAATTCAAATTTTACAAGATGGTTTTATGGAGGCCTAACTGGCATGTTCTAGTCAACACCAATAGAATTTTAATGCTCTAATAGTCTGAATCATTGACCACTCAGGGTCTTCGGTCTCTAAAAATAACTTCCACATTTCCCAAAAAAAAAAAAAAAAAGAAAGCCAAATTTATCAAAAGCCAAGCAAGTTCATTTTTACCAGCGAGTTTTACGGAAGCCTGTAACCGTCATGTTCTAGTATTACATTAATAAAATGTCCATGTTCAAAATAGTCTCAACTATTAATCACTTGGGCAATTACATCACTAAAAATGAGTTCCACATCTTCGTGTCGAAAAAAGTGAAAACCAAATTTATCACAAGCCAAACAATTTCAGTTTTTCAGGATGATTTTATGGAAGGTTATACATGTAACTGTCATGTTCTTGTATCACAATGAAAATATTTCCATGTTCAAACAACCACTAATCACTTGGGGTAACCTGTCTTTATGAAAAAAAAAAAGTGAAAACCAAATTTATCAAACGCCAATCAAGTTCATTTTTTCCCATAGAGCTTTATGGAAGCCTATAACTGTCATATTCTAGAATAACACCAATCAAATTTTCATATTTCAAACAGTCTCAACCATTAATCGCTTGTGGTAACATGAGTTCCACGACTTCTTATGAAAAAGGGTGAAAACCAACTGATCACTAGCCAAGCAATTCAATTTTTACAGGATGGTTTTATGGAGGGCTAACTGGCATGTTCTAGTATTGTACCCCAAAAAATGTCCATGCTCTAACAGTCTGAATCATTGACCACTCAGGGCCTCAGATCTACAAAAAAATGAGTTCCGAATTTACCAAAACGTAAAAAAGCCAAATATGTCAAAAGCCCAGCAAATTTATTTTTACCAGAGAGATATATGGAAACCTGTAACTGTAACTGTAACTGCCACGTTCTAGTATTACACCAACAAAATTTCCATGTTCAAATACCCTCAACCATTAATCACGTGTGCTACCTTGTCTCTAAAAACGAGTTTCACATCTTCTTATGACCCAAAAAATAAAGTGAAAGCCAAACAATTTCATTTTTACTGGACAGTTTTATGGCAGGCTACAATTGCCATGTGCTAACATAATACCAATAAAAGGTCTATGTCCTAATAGTCTAATATAATAAGCGACATATTACTAATGGGAGGACACAACATAGTAAAATATATAACAAAAGCATTTAATGAGATTCTACACTGCAAAATATATTATATAAAGATGCCTATGCCAGAATACACATCAATAATCATGTGTCAGAAAAGTTTACCATAGAAAGGGGAGTGAGACAGGGAGGCCCCATATCTCAAAATTATTTACAGCAACAATCAAGGAAATATTTAAACAGTCACATCTAGAAAATGGCATTTGCAGACAATATTGAACTCTGCGCGCAATATCGTACTCTGCACAGATGAAGTAAACCAAATGGAAGCCAATCTCAACATACTAAACAAAGAGAGCAAGAAGGTCGGCCTGAGGATGCACATGGACAAAACTAAATACATGACAAACCACGAGACAGGAGAAAAGGTTATAATTGAAAACAAAGTCATCGAAAAAGTCATGGAGTATAAATACTTAGGCCAGATAGTGAATATGGAACACAACAAAATAACTGAATTAAACACCAGAATAAGAGCAGCATGGAGGTGCTTTGGAAAAAACAGAGATATATTCCTGGATTCCAAACTGCCAATGTCCCCCAAGCAGCAAGTATTCAATCAATGCATTCTTCCAACTATTACATATGATTGTCAAACATGGCCAATCACAAAACAGCTTACAAATAAACTAAGAACTACCCAGAGGGCAATGGAAAGAAAAATGCTTAACATCAGACTGCAAGACCGAATCTCCCACACTGACATACGCAAACAAACAAAACTAGAAGACATAGTGGAATTCATGCTACAACAAAAGTGGAATTGGTCTGGACACGTGGGGAGGATGAATGACAATAGATGGACAAAACGTTGCACTGAATGGCAGACAAGGACAGGAAAGAGAACAAGAGGAGGACCAGGAAGAAGATGGAAGGACGACGTTACAGAGAGAGGAGGTACAACATGGATGAGGAAAACAAAAGACAGAAGCAAATGGAAAGCATTATCGGAGGGGGGGGGGGGGAGGAGGGCTACATCCTGCAGTGGTTGGACAACGCCTAGAAGAAGAAGAAGAAAGAGAGTAGTCTCAAGCACTGACCACTGAGGGCATGATGACTCACAGAATAAGTGCCAAATTTATCAAAAACCCAAATAATTCCATTTTCTTTTCTAATTTTTATTTTTATAGAATGGTTTTAAGGAGAGCTATATATAACTATCATATTCCAGTATTACACCATCAAACTTTCCATGTTCAAATAGTCTAAACAATAGATCAGATCACTTGGGGTATCATGTCTCTAGAAATAAATTCCACAAAAAAGTGAAAGGCAAATTTATCGAAAGCCACAAATTTCATTTTTGATTTGAATGGTTTTATGGAGATCTGTAACTGTCAAGTTTCAGTCTCACACCAATAAACTTTCCATGTTCAAATAGTTTTAAGCATAGATCACTTGGGGTATCAAAAGTGAAAGCCAAATTTATCAAATCCACACAATTCCATTTTTACAAAACGGTTTTATGGAAGGCTATGACTGTCATATTCCAGTATCACACCAATCACAAAATTTGAATGTTTCTTGATGGCATAATGCAAACCAAAGTGGTCATGCAAATCTAAGTAATAACACAGGGAGGGCAGCATGCAAGTTAGTAAGTGCTTGATAAAGAGCTTGGATTTTCTTGTCAGTTACACTTTCTGCCTCTCTGTTGACACCAGGTCAGACCCCCTTGAATGCGCTCAGTATAGTGAAATCTCTCCAAGCTCTTTACTGGAACATTCAAATCTTGTGACTGGTCAATACTGACTTCAATTTCACAATCCATACAATGTTCTGGATGACAATTATAATTATACAAGGTTTGTCGTTTAGAAAATCATGACAGGATACCCATTTACTGACCTTCTTTATAAGAACTTTAAAGTTTACGAAATCAAGACAAGATACCCATTTACTTACTTCCTGTATACAAAATTTAAAGTTTGTGAAAACCATGACAAGAAACCCATTAGTTTACTTCTGTATATAAGGTTTAGAGTTTACAAAATCATGACAAGATACCAATTTGCTTACCCTCTCTACACAAAGCTTAAAGTTTTCGAAAACCATGACAAGAAGCCCATTAATTTACATCCTGTATATGAGGTTTAAAGTTAACAAAATCATGGCAAGATACCCAGCATTTATCTCCTTTATTTGAAGTGTAAAGTTTTCGAAAACCATGACAAGAAACCCTTCTATTTACATCCTGTATATAAGGTTTGGCAAAGACCTGAGGTTTAACCGAAATCTTTACTGGGATCAAAGCGTAGCAGTAAGAGTCGAAGGAGAACATCGTGAATTCAAAAAAATTAAAAGAGGAGTGAGACAGGGATGCGTGATGTCACCTGATCTTTTTTATCTACACAGCGAGAGATGAGCCTCAGAAACTTGGAAGGCATCCCCAGCCTTAAAGTAAGTGGGGAAAATCTTAACAACCTTAGATAAGCAGATGACACAGTTTTAATGACCGAATTGGATCAACAGCTTCAGAGACCTTTGGACACAGTAGAGCTAGAAAGTAAAAAAATGGGACTGTCTCTCAACGTGAAAAAGACAGAATGTATGGTAGTCTCCAAAAATATAAAAACAATCAACCCAAAATGCAATCTGGTCAGCAGAGGAGAGCAAATCAAACAAGTTATAAAATTCAAATATCTAGGCTATTTCATAACATCAGATGGTAGGAGTGAAATAAGGAAAAGAATAATATTGGTCAAAGATTCATTCAAAAAAATGAGACCAATATGAACAGAAATCTTGAATGTATGGTCAGTGCTTCTATATGGATGTGAATGTTGGACAGTGAACAAAGAAATAGAGAAGAAACTAGAAGCAGCAGAGATGTGATTTATAAGAACCATATTGAAAATATCATGGATGGTGAAAAAATCAAATGAGTCAGCACTGAGAGACTCTGATCTAAAGAGATCATTAATTAAAACAATAAGACAGAGGCAACTGAAATTTCTAGGATACATCTGTCGCCTCAGGAGCCTCGAACATCTAGCAGTCACAGGAAAGATCAAGGGCAGGAAAAGCAGGGGTAGACAGAGAAAAACCTTCACTGAAAGTCTTAATTCATGGACAACAAATAAACGTCACAAGAATAAATCCTTCTTGAGGTTAGCTGATGACAGATCCGAGTGGAGAGCCATGATCGCCAATGTCTGTTCCAGACAGGGCAACTGATGATGATGATGATGTAAGATTTAAAGTTTACAAAATCATAACAAGATACCCATTTACTTACTTCCTGCACATTAAGCTCAAAGTTTTCGAAAACCATGACAAGAAACCCATTTATTTACATCCTGTATATAAGGTTTAAAGTTTACAAAATCATGACAAGATATCAAGTGTCTCCTTTAACACAACTGGACCTTCTGAATACAAAAACGAAATGACAATTTATCTAATTGAGATTTTTAATTATTGCTGTATTAATACTATTATGAAAAGGAAATAATAAAACTGCCATATTCGCAACCAGATCTTAATGCAGTACAAGTAATAGTTTCATGAAATGCCCATATTCAATTGTAAAAAAAAAAGGATTATTCATTACTTTTTCAATTGAAAGAGCTTAAGTTTTTATTGGCACGTTTTTAAAAGAAGAAAAATTGCAAAGTTCACAGTGAGAACAAATTCACTACCAGTCATATTTTAATGAAGTGCCATTGTCCATAACATTACAAAGACAATGTTTACACATTATCTGACTGTCTTTAATATTGACATGCTATTTTCCACATTGTCCATGTACCTATCATCCCACTATCTAGATCACATGCTGAATATAGGTTGGCTTATGAAACTTGAGCTACTCCAAAATCATAATGCAAATATCTAACACTAACCAAATACAACCATTGTGCACAACCATTCTAGATGTTTTTCTGACTCACTGCCCACAAATGGTTCCCTTCTACTGTGCCCCAGAGATGCCGAGACCTATTTGTCTGACCAATGTCGTCAGTGGTACAATTTAGTCAACCCTGCAAGAACAAAGACCCCGCCCTTTCACAAAACGTAGATCCTGATTTTTTTTTGTTCCTGGTAAAAGAACTTACCAATGTAATATAATCCCACATGGACAAATGGAACCTAGACTTGATAATAAATTTGAAGAAAAAAAAAGTTTTGCAAATGATGATGTTAAAAAAGCTACACTTTACTGTTTTGAACCACCAGGTAACTTTTGACTCAGATAACAATCTCCCCATCATTTTAACTTTCAAACTCGGCCAAACAATAGTCAAATATGGCACTGTGATAGATTAGCAAAATCCAGAATCTTTGATGTCCTCTGTTCTATGTCACTCATGGCACTATTGTACACCGTCACGGTTTTGCATTCCATGGCTTTTTACTTGGATTCTTTAGCCTGAAAACTTCCCTGAATGCTCTGTGACATGCACTTTGCTCAACATCATTTCAGATTATATTTCACACCACTGGGGTTTGCAAATACATTTCTAGCTCTCCCAATTTTTTCATCCATATGAGCCAAAATACAATCTACATTTTTTTGATGTCACCACTGGATAATGTCCTCCATCTTAATCAACAAAGAGCTGAGGCGCCAAAACAGCTTTTTGACAAGAAGGTGGTAGAACATTCCAGGTCCATTATCTTTGAAGTTCCGGGTCTGGGCCCCACTGATAGACAACCGATCAGGGTACCGCCGTCAACAACCTTTACTTCCTTAATAGCTCCCCATTCTTTGGCCAGTCGAGGTCTCATTTCCTATGCTACATACAGACAGGGTGAAACAAAAGTAATGCAACATCCCTATGCCCATGTAATGAACAAAAATAACACTGATAATAATAATAATAATAATCTTAATGAAAAAGTAAAAGAAAGAAAGAAATCAGAAAAAGAAAGAGAAGGAACAAAAAAATCAAAAGAGAAGAAAGAAAATAAATGACAGGAAAGATAGAAAGAAGGGATAAAGAGAAAGAAAAAAGGTGGAGAGAGAGAGAGAGAGAGAGAGAGAGAAAAGAGAGAGAGAGAGAGAGAGAGAGAGAGAGAGAGAGAGAGAGAAAGACAGAGAGAGAAAAGAGAGAGAGAGAGAGAAAGACACAGAGAGAGAGAGAGAAAAAAAAAGAGAAAGAGAAACAAAGAAAGACTGAAAAAACGAAAGAGGAAAAAAAGAAATACAAAAAAAGAGAAAAAAAATCTCCAGCCATAAAAATAAAAACAGCCTAGAAAAATACAATGCCAGGGTATCACAAGTGTTGATCTCCCCTCCCTGTCTCCCAAATACAATTGTACAACAGATCTATATGGTGTCACTTTTGTTACACCCTGCAGTAGAACAGGGCAGGACAGAAACAACAGAGTCACACACAACCACATACATGACCACAACCACAAACAAGGATACCTCGGCTGCACAATGAGTCACTGCAGATAGTCAGACCTATTTGGTGTTAATTCCCCTTACCCCCAAAAATAATTAAATTTTGAATGTGAACTTCTTCAAAATGACCACTTCAAAAATAAACACTGGATGGCCAAAAAAATTAAGTCCACATTGAGAAGAATTGTTATCATGCAGAGCCCTGGCCCAATTTATATAAACTAGATGAAGTGCCGGGCATTACCCAGAGTACACATGTGTTTCCCATTCTTCTCTCTCCTTCTCTCTCTCTCTGACCTAGACAATTTCTCATAATAATCCAGTCTTGCTTCAGAACTACTACATGTACATGGCAAGGCACTGTTCACCTACTGGACGCTTGTCAAATACAGTCTCCTTGTAGGGTGGGCTGATTAAAGGGACCACAAAAACAGCTCAATCCATTTGAAATTTTTACAACTTTTTTTTAAAAATGCCTGAAACTTGGATAAAGTAAAGACACAATGGTCGTTACAAACGTGATTTGGTTAAATTATTTAACATTTAAGCAAATTAATTTTATTATTTTTGAAACTGCCACTCAAGCTGTAACGCTGAGCCCCCCCCCCCCCCTTTCCCCCTCCCCCCAGCACCCAAAGGGTCAATATTGCACCGCAATGAATTACTACCACCATTTTTTTTTTTCATAATAAGATTAACACTTGAACCAAACCCCCTGTTTCTAATCAATTATACATCACAATGGTGCCAAACTGTTTAAATGACAAGAACTAAAATCTCTTCAGTAAATCAGTAAATGGTAACCAAATGACCACATCCATAAGGGATAAATCAATAGGCGTGTAAACCCATGCCATGTAAACTTCCACTATCAGTTACCATTTCTATAGAATGGAAAATACAAATACAAAACACTGTATCACACTGTGCTGATCACATAATGTACTCTATGTATACTTGTATAATGTGCCTACTGACATCACTGTCTTGCACTTAAGTGAACTGGCTTTCATCTTCAAATCTGGTACACACTGGTGGGAATTTCTCTTGTGTTAAAAAAAAAATTTCCTTCTTTTGTTCCTCCCGCCGGCACTCTATGTATACTTGTATAATGTGCCTACTGACTTCACCATCTTGCACTTAACTGGACTTAAACCTGGTAATGCACCGGTAGGACTTTTTTTTGCTAAAAAACGTAATTTCTTTTGTCTCTCCTGGTACCTAAACACCTGTAAAATGCTGGACAGTTGGCAGGGGCTGATAAATTTAACTTCAGGTTTAATACAATTTCAAAAAATATAGTTGTTTTCCACACTACGAATTACTGAGAAAATTTTGAGATCACAAGGTTTCTGACTGACATCTATGGAGTTTCAGTATGTCACATTATACCGACTAAGAAACATTATCACTTCCGATTATGAAACATTATAACCTCTCCATATTGCAACATTGAAAAAAAATTCTTTATAGTTGGTTGGTCAAAACCTTTTCCTGACTGACATCTATGGAGTTCCAAAATGTCACATTATATCGACTATGAAACATTATCACCTCTTCGAATTGCAACAGTGAAAAAAATTTTTTTTTTTTTTTTTACCTCAACCGTCCTCAAAAATGAAAATTACTGCATCTGTCAAGTAGCGTGAACAATTTTTTTTTCAACTTTCACAAACCTTATTTTGCAATTTTTATTTTTTTATAAACTAAATATCTGAAAAAATTAAAATTATGGCATCTTTCAAGCAGCAGAAAAAGTTTTGTTCATTTTAATTTAGAATTTCCATAAAACTCCATATTTCAATACAGGTATTTGATTTTGTTTGTTTACATATTTTAACCATCTGCAAAATATAACTCAGTGCATTTTTCAATAACCAGGGATATTATTATTATTGTTTTTTTTTATGAATTGCCTAAATCTCTCCATGTTCCGTATTTTCCTTTCACTAAAATTAATTTAAATTACTGCATCTATCAGGCAGCTGCTTAATTTTTTATTTTTTTTTAACATATATATCACTCACACCCCCCCCCCCCCCCCAGCTAAATACAATGAAACTAAATAGCTTGAGTTGCTTGGCTTTTATCATGGTGCTTGGCTCATTATTTCATTTTCTTAGATTTAAAACCCCAGCTACATACACTCAGGCTATTTGGCTTTTATTATGGCCCTTGGCTAATTATTTCATTTTCTGAGATTTAAAACACCAGTTACATACAGTCAGGCTACTTGGCTTTCATCGTCCTTAGCTACTTGTTCCATATTTCAAGTTTCATACCCCAGGTACATACAGACGCGATACTTCAATTTTACCATGGTTCTTAGCTAAATGTTCCATTTGTTTGACACTTATACCCCCAGCTACATAGTGCCGGGGGGTTACTTCACTTTTACCATGGTACTTAGCTGAATGTTCCATTTTTACACACTTATACCTCCATTTTTCCGCACATATACTCCCAGCTGCAATAAAGCCAGGAGTTACTTCACTTTTATCATGGTCCTTACCTAAATCATAAATGGACCATTTTTCCACGCTTATACCCCCAGTTACTTCACTTTTATCATGGTCCTTAGCTAATTGTTCCACTTTTCATGTTTTTCATATCCCCAGCTACATACAGTGAAAGCAAAATGGCTTGAACGACTTGGCTTTTTTATGACAACCCTGAATCAAAGAGAAAACCCTAAAGTTATGCAAAGTGACAATGTTTCCAATTCTATTTTTACCTGTTATGGCGGTTTTTGTGAATGATAATTGACAAATTTTGAGTGCACAAAAGTGACAGATATCTTTTATCTTCTGTTTTAAGCTATAATAGCTGTTTTTGTGAATGAGAACTGACAAGACAGAGCAGACAGTTAGTCCAGTGTTCGACACCCCCTGACATGCTATTCTCTCTATCCTTCTTATATTACCTGAACTTGCCCATTTTTCGCAATTATAATTATCCTCTTGTCTCCTAATTTTGCCCACGGAGTAAACCTTAGCCAAGTTCAGCCATACAATGAAGTGCAGGTAGAAAAAAAAATCCTTGTTGCCAATTTCTCAGCAATTGAGAATAATCTCCCCTTAGTCAAAACTAATGCAGCAATGATTACAAGCACGGCAACTTTCTGGAAACGTTATAGAAATGACTGTTCAGAACAAAAAAAAAACAACCCAAAAACAATTTTCAAACATCTCTTTACGCCTTTGGGATTTTTAACCCTTTTTTCTTCTCATGCAAAGTAATACAAATTTCAATGGCAGAATATATGTTTACTGGCATTGCAGATACAGTTCTAGGAATGTAAAAAATAAAACTACATAAGGACAAGCCCACTACCATATCTCCAACATTGTTCTAAAAGTAGCATTAATATGGCACTGCTTCCTACAAAAAGAAATGGCTTCTATACTTTCAAGAAATCCTTAGCCGAATTGTTTCCACAAAGTAAAATAGTAAAAAAAAATAAAACTGAAACTTAACTCCTGATAAACCAGCAATGTAAAAAAAAGGTGATACATATAGTATGCCATACATTTGCAAAACCAAATAATTATGGTGCTTATTGGTCTGTCACTGAGAAAGAGCTACTCTGCTAACTTCATTTTTTAGTTACCTAAGGTTTCCTTTCAATCCTAATATTATTAATAAGTGTATCAATGGGGGAAAAAAGTGATGGTTTTTCACACATTTTTTAAAGTGAATTATGTTACTTATGGTAGTCTTCTTCTGAGTCACAGCAGCAATAATTTAATTTTTCAGCAACCGCAAGTTTATTTTTATGCCTGTAGGTCTTTAAAAAAAGTGATGTTATTCCATACAATTCTTACAGTAAATCAATTAGAATACTTGGGAGTCTTCCAGTGAGAAAAAGCAGCATTAACTCAATGTTTTAGTTTCCAACAGTTGACTTTTACTTTTACTTCTGACAAATGTAGCACCGAAAAAGAAAAAGCGATAATATTCTCTACATTTCTTACAGTGAAATATGGTGCTCATGAGCTCTTTCAATGAGTACATGTAAAAGCAGCACTAACTTAATTTTTCAAATTTTGCACATAAAATAATCCCAGAACTGAAAAATATATCTCATTCATCACAGACTGGCCATAAGGAGACAAGAGCTAGGCAATGTTTTCCAGATGGTCCAAGCTTGCAGGTCAGTGTCAAAAATCTCAAGTACCGAAGTTTTTGTAAATTCTATGTATTTATATAACAAAAATCATTTCTTCCCTATCACTTCAATAAGCTTTCTACTGATTGAAAGGTCAATTGATACTAATATATTTACTGATATTGACTATGTGATCTACTGAAATTGACAAAGTTTTATTGATACTGACTGAAAGTTCTATGGATAATAACATTTTCAAACTCTGACCAAATTTAAGAGAATAAATAACCTTTAGGGCAGTGTTGTTGTTTTTTTTCTAACTTATTTCATGAAAAATTACCAGAATCCATATTTTTCAGATGTTGGAGGTGTTAAAAGCCAGTGATTCACAGGAGTCTCTGATTCAACAAGGTGTTCCCTGCCCTAAAGGTGCTGGGTGGAGGGTCCTACCAAAATTAAATTCTTTTCTGCTCCAATTCCACATCTATTTTCTGGTCTAAATTTGATAAGTTGCAACATCACCTAGTATGGAGGACACCTTGAGGAAAAATACCCCATGCTGACTTTATAAGACCTCTGATAATGATGAAATGATAATTGGAACATCAAAGAGTTTCAGTTTTCATAGGACCCAAAGATGTGACTGCCCAGCTCAGACGACAGATACACAGATTGTACTATTTTTACTGTCATTTGTAGTAGCAACGAAGACCCCAGACTTGTCAAATTAGGCTGAATAGACATGAATTAATCAAAAACTTACAAATGATGAAATGATTAGCCCTTGTTCAGGGAATTCTGAATTTTGATCAACATGTGAAATATTCAACAGTGACCAGCCTATAATAAACTGTGTATTACAAATTCAATATATTATGAGGAGCAAACCAAAAAGTTTTCCCCCTGAATAAGAATGAATAAAGTCTTGAAACTTGCTGTGAATGCACAACAACTTCTCACCAAAGTGCACAAAAATTTTCAGAAATTTCCATTTTTTAGTCTTGAGGATAGAACACTGAAAGTGAAAGGAGGCGTTGATCTTTTGCCAATTAAGCATCGACATAGAGAAACTTGAGCTCAGGGCTGTTGAAAAGTTTTTATTTTTACAAGGTAAGCAGTCACATGACATTCTCATGGAGATGCAAGCAGTTTACCGAAATGACTCTCCTTCATATATGATATGATAAAGTACTGGTGTAAGGAATTCAAATGTGGAGTAATGTCCATTGATGATGACCACCAGAGAAGAAATTCTGAATACTGATCAACATGTGAAATATTCAACAATGGCCAGCCTATAAACTGTGTATTACAAATTCAATATATGAGGAGCAAACAAAAAGTTTTCCACCTGAATAAGAATGAACAGAGAGAAAGTCTTGAAACTTACTGTGGATGCAAAACAACTTCTCACCAAAGTGCATGCAAATTTTCAAAAATTTCCTTTCCCTAGTCTTGGGGATAGAAGACTCCGAGTGAAAGGAGGTCTATGCTAACCTCTGCCAATTAAGCATGGACATGGAGAAAACTGAGCTCAGGGCAGTTGTAAAGTTTTTATTTTTACATGGTAAAGCAGCAGCAGCAGCAGCAGCAACAGCAACAACAGCAGGGATTCTCATGGGCATGCAAGAAATTTACCAAAATGACTCTTCTTCATATGATATGATAAAGTACTGGTGTAAGAAATTCAAATAGAAAGTAATGTCCATTGACGATGGACAGACATTGACAGCAGTCACAGAGGAGAATGTTCTGAAAATCAAAAAGCTTGCTGTTTCTGACAAACGTATGACAATTCAGCAAATGAGTAAGCAAACTAGGCTCGGCTATGGGTTAACTGAAGGAATCCTCCATGACCAGATAAATACGACAAAGATGTTTACATGTACACGATGGGTTCCTTGTCTTCTGACTCCTCCCCAGAGAACAAACTGAGCTTTTTTTTGGTATGGGGGGGGGGGGGGGGGAACCATGAAAGGATAATAATGACGGACTATCTTGAAAATAGACATACAATCACTGGAGATTATTATTCAAATCAATTGAAAAAATGAAGGCATGCAAATAAAGAAAAAGGCAGGGAAAAGTTAAGAACAGATTTTGTTTCTGCTTCATAACAATGTACCAGCACGTACTTCAAGGAAAGCAGCAGAAACTGTGAGAGATTGTCTAAAGGATCATATGCATCGCATCTTTAGAATTGGCAACAGCAGTGTATGCGAGTGCGGCTTAGAAGCAGAAAATGCAGAACACATCCTACAGACTTGTCCAAAATACAACACGCAAAGGGAAGCCCATTGGCCTGAGGCCGCGCCTGTCAGGGAGAAGCTGTATGGTAGCATGGAACGATTGAAGAGAACAGCTGCTTTTTTGCAGAGGATTGGAGTAAAGATTTGACATCCGCCATGATAGGAAACGCAGAAGCAGAAGAAAAGAAGAAGTGGGAGACTGTGGCTTTGAAATTCTACCATATCCACCTTACTCGCCAGATCTGGCTCCATCAGACTTTTATTTAATCCCAAAAGTGAAAAAAGCACCTGAAAGGAAGACATTTTGAAAGTGATGACGCAGTGAATGGAGTGGTGTAAGATTGGTTTTCTAACAGAGAAGGGGTCTTCTAATATCAAGGTCATCCACTGGTGGCAGAAGTGTGTAGCTGTGTAGGGAGACGAGATAGAGAAAGACTAAGGTTATTGCAAAGAAAACTTTTTGGTCTGCCGTGAGTCTCTTATGGGCCCAAAATAATGATAAATGCAGGGAATTACAGTTGGGAAATCCAAGTGATACAACTTATAAAAATTTTCAAATACCTAATGACTCAGAAAGTAAACTATGACAAATACATCAGAGAAACTAAACTAGAATTTTTTTTTTTAATTCTGTTGGTAGGTGATAAGCTTAACAAGTCTGGGGCATTCAATGCTCTGACACAATAAATAAACTGACTTGTCTGATATAGTGCCCATACTTATCAAGAGTTTATATCATGATACCATGCAGTTTACAACTTTTTAAGTTTCACTTTTAAAACTGTAGTTATATTTACAAAAAGCAAGCTCAATTTCCTGTGTTCTTGTGTACATTTATTCTTCTGATTGGTGCTGACTTAGAAAAACGCCTAAACAAAAAAAAAAACTCTTTTGGAAAACATTTCAGTCTATTCCCATCCCAACAAGGCCCTCTTACCAACTAAGTACACATGTACATGAATGAAAATAGAACTGTCTCACCCATATAGCCAGTGGTGGATCTACTACAAAACTTAATGAGGCTTGAGCTTCAGGGCCCCTAATCTCAAAGAGGCCCTGAAGAAACCTTTTTTAATGAGTGAATTTTGGATGTTGCCCTTTTGTTACTAGTTGTGAAGAGGCTCCATAACAGTCCAAGCTTCAGGGTCCCCAAAAATGTAGGTCTGTCACTGTTTATAGCCAATAACCACTGCATTTGAAAATCAAATATGTCATCCCCACTATTACAAGTACACTTTTTATGTTCTTTAATGGGAACAGTTGTGTACTTTACTAGTAAGGCAGGTGGAAATTTTAACAACTTAGATTTAGCCAACTTTCCATCCCACATTCCTGGCTTTTAGTTGTTTAATTACATCAACTCAAATTTACAGCCCATTCAAACTGTTTCTTTGACCTACACTCATGAGTCTGACTTTTGGTTGCTAAAAATATCAGTTCAGTTCACAACTCATTCACACACATTTCCCCTTCTGTCCTACACTCCTGAGTTATTGGTTGTTCAAATATATCAACTCAGTTTAGAATTCACACTTTTGTTGTTTTGTTTTTTTGTCGTACACTCCTAAATTTTGGTTGTTCAAATATATCAACTCAGTTTAGAACTTATGCATACTTTTTTTTTTTTCCCTACACACTTAAGTTTTGGTTGTTCAAATATATCAACTCAGCCTAGAAATCATTCACATTTTTTTTTCTGTCCTGCCCTCCTGAGTTATTGGTTGTTCAAATATATCGACTCAGTTTACAATATATTCCAACAGATTTGCTATTTCTTGCCTCCTGGGAAAGCCATTGACATATTGTAATGCCCTTTGCCTCTGAAATCTCTACTCTGTCATAACACTAAGTAATCCATGACATTTTCTCTATCAATAAATGTGTAAGTTATAACTATCAGTTGTTCTAAAATTTACATAGTATCTATTTAAAGCTTTTGCCCTATCTAATTTGTGCAATCATTTTTTCACTAATAAATGCAAATAAGATCATGACTTGTTAAAATAAAAACAAAAAAATCCAGGCTGTTGTCAGTCTACTTACAAAGTCGAGTAGAGAAAATACTGAGCTGTGCTCATTGTTCAGCTGTAGTGCATTATGTGCAAAATTTCCATTCTCTAACAACAACCTAAGATAAGTCTAGCCTTCTAACTATGCTCTCATTCTGTTTCTTACTTGGCTTAAACACTGAAATGTCATCTCTAAATTTAAACTGATAAGAAACAGCTTCAGATTACTCAAATTATTATCATCCATTGCTGAAAACCCAGGGCCCAACTCCTACATGAAAAAAATTGCAGTATCCATAACTTGATTTTGTTTGAATTACTTGAATTTTTCAGAATCCTATGACCACTAGTGATGCACGTCAAATCAATCACTATTTTTAGAAATGTAAGTGTTCACATAATCTAGCAATGACACTCAGGCGCATTTCTATGGGTCCGAAGTAGGTCAAAGCTAGAGGGTGTATTTTTGGGCCATGTGTGAAAGAGGGTCGTTCTCTTATATACACTCGTACCATGTTGTTTCTTAACCAATATGAAAATAGATCTATCTAACGATATGCGGATGAAGATCTTTTCATCCCACAAAAAAGCAGTTTAAAGTCTACTGAACTTGTTTCATCCTTATATATTTCGCGAATCACACGGAGCAGGGCTTTCGTCATTGACAGGGCAAGCCTTAAATACTTCTTCTTTTACGTCCTAAAATTTGAAATTTTTGTGTTTTTTACTTTTCACATGCCGCCTGCAAATATCCCCCTGTCAAAACGGTGCGGCCAGGCGATCGGTCAAGCATTCCGGGTAACCCCGCGACCCAGAATAGTCAAGCGGTCAGCATGTCATTGTGATCACACAGAGCACTGTGATTGGTTGCTTAAAATAACTCAGCCGGGCTGGTCACGCACATTTTTATTTATTGCTCTATTCCTCTGTTAAATATGTCAGTAGGTGACAGGATCTAAACGGACGATGCAAGTCATTATTACAAGTGTTTGTTCATGTCGGCCTTGACTATCATTTGGTAATCAGCTTGCTTTGAAACGATAAAACAATGGCGGAAAATGATTTAAATATGAAACAATAACAAAATACGACATAACATTGTATTATTAGTGAGAGTTGACGTTAACCCTATTTCTCTCTACCCTTTTCATGAATATTAGACCTGCCGAACTACAAGGTTTAAGAGCACAGACATGGGCTACGGAATGTGTCGTCGAACTGTTTTACCGTCTAGATCTAGATAATTCCCGCCATCATTTGAAAATAAGTCTAAAAAATAATGAAATTATAGTTTTTGTAATGAAATCAATGTTACTCCAAAGATAGTTCAATTTGAAACTATAAGATATGGTCAATTTTGAAAATCAAACTCATGGTGAGAATATTTTGGATGGATTTTAATAATTTAAAAAGCATAATGCTTAGAAATAGATCCGACTGTACTTTACAGTGCACAAAGCTAAAAACATTTCACAAGAACAAAAAAAATTTCAGTGACATTGCTGTATAATCACTGAATTGTTGAGGTTTTTAAGGATTTTACTTATTTATTGTTTTTTAGTTTTAAACTGCTCTATTGATTAACTGTCAATCTGATGATATTGCCGTAATCCAATCCACATATCATTAATTAAGGAAAGCCCAACAGAAGTTGTAATACTTACCTGATGAGAAACCTCAGATATCATAAGAGACTGGTAAACCTCTAGTAAACTTTGAAATCATGCACACTTGTAAAAAAATTATACATTCTATGATACAAAAGTTACAATAGAAGTTTCTTCAAAGTTAAAATATGGCAAAACAGAAACAAAAAGCTATATGTTTCAGTTTTTTTGTTACAAGTTTTTTTTTTAACTCTTTTGTGATTTACTGTAGTGTTGCTTTATCATTTCTCACACGAGGGTTTGCAACACAGGATTTAGTTGTTTTTTTCCTTTAGTTTTTCTTTCTGGCCATATTTTAACTTTGTTGCAAGCCCTGTTGAGATCCTACAGATTCTGTGTCTTTTTCTATTTCTCTGAAAAATCTGTGTTTTGCTGAAACCTTGAAAGATTTGAGTGTAATTTAAGAAATGACAAGCTAAGGTATTCTACATCCTCAAATTCAAACATATACTGTAACTGCAATTGCTCATAGTTTACTTCAAAAATGATTTTTTTGTCTTACATCTGCAAACTGCAGTTCTGAACTAGCCACAGCACCACACATGAACTAGTCTGTGGTGAAAGAACACCTTACTCACTGGTCCCATCACTCAAGATCTTGGAGTTGTCGCTGCGTTGATTTCCTGGATGTTGAAGGATGCTTCCAGTATGTATAATGATGTCACAGGCACCCTGAAGATCTTGGAGTTGTCGCTACGTTGATTTCCTAGATATTTGCGGTTCATTTATGTGTGAGCTGATGAGAGACTATTGCCTGTAATAAAGGAAAGCAAGGAAATTAATCACAAGCTGAACAAAAAATAAACATTCAAATCTGCTGAAATTGTGATAAACTTGTTTCTACTGTGACTTGAAATTTTGTCACCTTTTCCTCAGATTCCTTTTACCTCAGACCGTCAAAAATCAAACAGATTTTTCAATGGTCAGTGATTGAGTGACCAGCAAGTTTTGACCATCATTTGGATTGTATTGTATTATAAGGTCCAGAAGGATTACCAAATCCGGTTGGCTCCAGAAAACATATTAAAGCTCACTAAAAGGGCAAGTGTCAGAAAAGATATTGAAATGATCAAACCTGAAATTTAATATATTACGAATCCTATCCCAAATCTATTATCAAACCTTTCACTAGTCCTTAACCTTGTCAATAAATCCACACCTCAATTCAAAATTAAACAGATCTATATGGTTATCCTCAATAAAATCCAATCACTCATTAAGTGCCACTGGCTACTGATCATCTGAGTATTTAATATAAATTGTTCACTGGCACACAAGTTAAACAGGCATATTAATACAACTATACCTACCTCTCAATACTTTGGCTCACAGCCTTCAGACACACAGCAACAGTAGCCATGCTCAGTATGAAGGAATGTTTCTTGCTGTCTGTTGAGGTCACAATTAATGACAACCGTCATGGCACTGGAACTGCAAGAAAAGTACATAACTGCATCTTCATACTTCCGTGCATGATATTGCAAAGGGATATTATTTGTCTACAATATTTATTGTAATTCAGTATTAGTAAGATTCTTACACACTGTCACTTAGTGATGTGATCATACTCTATAAAATGATTAACACAAAGACAATTTAAGATACTGTTCATTGCTGTCTGTCCCAATAGTGAGATCCACTGCCCAGACAAACATCGGCCTACGGCCTCGATGATACAAACTGACTAGACCCTCACGTCGTTACTTATCAATCTGACAATCTGACAAAGTGGCGCTCGAGTAAGGTACTCCTCCCGCTCTGCCTTTGCACAGCAGATATGTATGTATCCTAAAGGCTAATTCTACCGAATAATAAAAAAAACAAAAAAACACTTACCATGTGTGCAATGCAAGTCCGTTGTAGCTGGTGTTGATGCTGTTGCCAAATGTTGTCTATCCTGATATCTTGGTAGTGTTGACTGTCCTGATATCTTGCTAGGCTTGACTGTCTTGATAGCTTGCTAGTGTTGACTGTCCTGATATTTTGTTAGTGTTGACTGTCCTGATATCTTGCTAGTGTTGACCGTCCTGATATCTTGTTTGCATTGTCTGACCTGATATCTGGCAAGAATTGAATTCCTGGTATCTTGTTAGCCTTGTCTATCCTGATATCTTGTAAGCGTTGACTGTCCTGATATCTTGCTAGTTTTGTCTGTCCTGATATCTTGCTTGCACTGCCTGTCCCGATATTTTACTTGCATTGTCTGAAGTCCTGATATCTTGCTCACGTTGTCTCAGGTCTTGATATCTTGCTTGTATTGTCTGCAGATTTTTCTGAAGTGCCAGCAGTCCCATAATGAGAGCTCTCTTGATACTAGTGTTCTATCGCCTTCTACCTATTGGAGTTTTACCGACAAATTGATCTTACTCTAAAGTTGCAGGTCTAGAATTACTTTACCAAGCCAAGTATTTTTGAGCTGCGAGCACTTGGTAAATCTTTTGTAGGCTCTTTGGAACTGCATAACCTACAAACCACCAGCACAGTAGGCCTATTTCTGGAAAGCCCATACTTTTGGCTCCAGCACTGTATGTGTTAAAAACATCACTGGCTCACTCAGATAAAAGCAGAAGAAGCGGTTAGTATGTCTCAACACCAGAGTCTGGTGAATTACTGTACTTTGAAAAGTATTTTTGAGTGCAAATGGTATACTTTTGGAACTTGCATTGATCTAGAAACCACCAACACAGTATAAATCTGGAAAGCCAATTCCTTTGCCTAGAGCAGCATAATATTGAAAACAAAGCTGGTATGATCAGATGTGGTAGGAGATGGGCTGATGCACCCGTTGTAACAGTGTTGAAGATTTGAAGTCTTTGAAGACATGCACTTGACCTTGGGTCAGTCCTAATGCTGTCATAAACACATTGCCTATTTGAGGTTTCATGTGTCATATCAGATTTTCTAGAGTTGTGTCAAATTTTGAATTACATCTGATTTCCTTTTTCACACATATTTCTAGAGTTCAGATTTCCAATATCATAGTCAGGAGACCTAGATTTCCAGGGTACAATATCTGTCACTTGTTTGTAGCTTATTTGATGTCTTTTGATGGACGTCACGGTACCAGAGATATCCTGCTCCTAGTATGTGAAGCCTTTTACTGGATTTCTGCCACTTCCTGTCTGCACTTGTGCATCTGAAATGAATGACATAAACTTATGAACTGCATGACAAGAACTGGCAAAGGGATCTAGATGGAAAACCATTCCTTAGCCCTAAATGAAATGGCCATGATATTGCTTCAAATGTTGTTACAAAATATGAATGTCCCCCAAGTTTTTGGTGGTAGGAGTGTGTATTTTAAAGCATTTTGTTACTCCAGAGATAGACAGCTCCTCCTGAAATAGTCCTCAAACAGCCTTAATTATTCCTTCAGATTTTCTTTTTCTTTTCCTTCAGTTTTTTGTGGCTGAAAGGATATGGGGCAGGGTTAGGGATTCTATTATAACTTTTAAACCATTGAAAAATCCACTTGTGATACCTACAAATAAGGCATCAGGGTTGAGGATAGGGATGGGGTTAGGGATGGGTAGGTCTACGTATACACGTGGGCCCCTAGTGCGGTACTATTGTCCTATAGGGGACCCGGGTATTTTGGGGTGTTTTGACCAAAATATTGAAATGAAGTAATTTTTAAAAAATTGTTACACCCACCACTTTTTATAAATTATACTGGATACCACTGGGAAATACGCATCAAGTTGATGTTCTGTAGTGCCTCTTGGTGGGGTTTACCATGTATTTCTCTCCACATAAACTCATCATGGTGTGATGACAGTTGGCTATTGTGGACTCTTTGCATGCATTTAAGCTTGCTTTGTAGTTCTTCCAATAACACTCTACGGTGTTAGTATAGGCCCCGGTATAGTATGTGGATCAACGAAATGTTGATTGTGATTCACCACAAGATGCTGATATGGCCGTGGGTTCACCGGTAAGTTTGTGATCCCGTTATATGGGACCGCAAACCATCGGAATGGATGATTGATCCAGGTGCAATATGGTCTTGTACTAATGGCAAAAGCGTGTCCACAGTTTTATCTGGAATTCAAACCAGAAAACCCTGCCCGGTCTCCCTGCACACTCCTCCAAAGACTCACATCAAGAAACATCGGGTCCCCTATAGTACAATAGTACCCCTATTGCATAATACTTGGGGTGCCTACATACTTATAACAACAGCCAATTGCTTCCAAAAACGTTCTCTAGATCTAGATCTAGATCTCTAGATTCATACTCCTCCAACCACTGGATCTAACAACAAAAAATGTCTACCCTAGATCTAGACTAGAGATCTAGATCTTATGAGGAACCTACTGATCATTCATTTTTAGAAAAACAGTAGCCAATCGTCTAGATCTAATCAGCGCCCTTGCAAAGCTTTTGGCCCCTGTCAGTGTCACAGGATGGGAATGGACCTGACTTCAACTAGCACATTAACAATTTAAAGCACACAATACACATTGTACTTCGTGCCAGATTTGCCGGGGCAGATAATCTTGTACTTTTACATTCACAGTTTTACCTATGAAATTAGCTGTTTCATTTTACGTTATCAGAAATAATTCTATCAGACCTACCTTGGATTGCGGTTCTCCTGTGTTGTTGATTTTAAGCCAGCTGTCAGCTCCACAGACTGTCCAAATTACAATCATAGCTCCGTTCTGTTTGACCGTCTATCTCGACATCTTAGAACTTACAGCAATGTCACCGTGACTGGAAAATTAGTGGAAATGAGTGGAGTAGGAATTCACATTTGGCTGCCGGGGAGGGGCGCGTAGATTTTACATAATAATTAAGCCATTGCTGAGCAATGAACACAACTCAGTATTTTCTTTGTTTGGCTTTGTAATTGGACTACACGCTCCTAGGCCTAACAATAACATTTAATTCTTCACATTTGCGCATGAATTTTTTTCCCCATACAGTTGTGACGACAATGCATGAGCACTTCATAATATGCCATGAATGTGTCACAACTCAGGGGAAAAACTACCAGGATGGCCTTTTGCGCTTAATCCCTCTCCCAACATGAGTGCGAGTGGTGTGTATGTGTGTGTGTGTGTGTGTCTTTTACGTTGTGGTTATCGATCGTTTAATTGGTGGGCCTGAAGACTTAACCCCCCCCCCCACACACACACACACAGACTTCAAGTTGTGTGAGGACTGTTATATTCTACCTACATGTAATGAGGTCAACTAACAAACTTTTTTTGTTTAACTAGCAGAGAACCTCGAGTCTACTCCACCACCCCACCTCTTTCTCCCCAATTCCTCCCTGTAGCAGATTCATAGAGGTGTTGTCTTTTTTTTTTTTCTATATGAATTGTGCACATGTTGATAAAGGTGCCAAACTTTTTATGTGAATAGAGCACTTCAAAATATACCCCAAAAAAAAGATATAGAACCATTGAGATATCTCTAATAACGAGACAGGAACCGTTGAGGTTGACAGATATTTTTCTGTGGGCAAGCGTAACACACGAACACAACCAAGCCTACACATTGCATAACCTTGCATACGTAGCGTAGCGTCATCAAACTGTCGTAGGGATGTTAGGGGCAAAATGAAAAAACCCGACCTTCCTATTTTAGTACTCATACTGTGTGAATGATCTTAAAACAATGTACAGAGCCTTTTAATTTTGAAAAAAACATGCGGGTCGGCAGCAGCGTTGTGACGCGCTGAAAAGTAGAATGTGGGCCATTGTGGGGAAGAATGGTTAGGCCACAAACCCAGAAGAAAATTAATAATAGTTATATCTATGGAGTGACGCTGTGCTTATAATTTGAATTTGGCAATTTCAACCCCCTTTCCATGCTTTTTATGCTTGGCTCCAAAACCTCCCCCCTATTTACCAGCATACATCGTGACCAGAATAGTGGTAATTAATGCCTCGATGTGTTTGCATGAACTGTGCTATTTCACTGTAGTGTTTCATTAGGAACAATATGAAATTTCTACAGTTGATGCAGCATGACTGGAGCTTCAAAATTTGCTATAGAACCACTCTGTGGTGTGCCTAGGAGCTGAGATATAAGCCTTCAAAGTTATGAAAATTATAATCTGGGTGAAAAAAGTCCCCCCAACACCGTACTAAAATGCGAGCAATTTGTTCTGTTCACTGTGCAACTTAATACCCATCTCCGGAGAGCGAATGAAAGGATTCTCCGTGTCAGTGACGGTTCGGAGGTAATAAATTTTTGTTTCTCACCTCCCAACTCGGGATGCGGCGGGAACTTTTGATTTCTTGTAAGCGGTGTTCCCTAAGTTTTGTTCTGTTTACAAGATGGAATATTATGGATTATCCACAATGTTTGTGTATATTTCTATGGCGGAAAGTGATGTTCGCTTCTATCTTGGAATTATCGTAAATACATGTATTCGTTTTCATTTATTTTGAGCACAGTTGAAAGTTGCGACCAAATAGCACTACGCTACGACGACGTCTTTAGATTTTTTGGTTGTCTTATCACAACATTTCTTTATGGCATATAGAGGTAGCTCTCAGAAACCTCGTGCAGGAGGTTAGTAGTCCCGTTCTAACTAACTTCGATACTAGTGAAACAGCTGGAGATGAAATTTATGAGAATGTCCGCAAACTCGAAGCAATAGGAAGTTTCTGTGCCATGGGTTCATTGACCAGTGACTGTGGCAGAGACGCATCACCATGAATGATCCGCGAAGGAAGCATCACTGTTTACTACTAATGCCATGTCTATGAAAGAAAAATCAACATAGGCAATGAAAAATAATATTCTGCAGACTTCTTGCATTGATGTTTGGTAAAAAAGTTGTCGATGAATGCCATTTCAATTTATGGTCCGATGTTCTAGCTAATGCATCATGTTCTACCAATCTTCAAAAGGAAGCCGATAAAAAAAATGTTGTTGCTGACTGCAGAAGCAGCCAAAGCCATGACAGAAACATCACTGACCGATCGGTGCTACTAATGTTCTGTTTCCGGCCACATTTCGCCAGAAAATACTTTCTGAGAAATTCTGGACAGCATTTGTATAAAAAACAACACACACAAAAAAACAAAAAACTTCAGGACCATCACAGTCCATGTTATTGTTATCCGTCCATATTTCTGGTCCAGATAGCCGGGCAGAACAGCCAGTCACTTGTATTATAGCAGAGAGGAAGCGGTAGGACCACGGAAAATTGTTGATATGCATTACGTAGACTGGAAAAAATAGCGACTACTTTGAGGAAGGAGGAGGGGAGAGCGAGAGAGGAAGCGAGGCCAGGAGAGGGGATGAGAGGTCACAGGGGGCCAGAGAGAGAGAGAGAGAGAGAGAGAGACATAAAGAGGGGGAAATAGACAGAAACAGACACAGACACGGAGAGCAGGGAAAAAAGACAGAGAGAAGGAGAAAAAACAACAACAAAGAGACACAGACGAGAAAGGGGCAAAAGACAAAGAGACAGAAACACAGAGGGAAGGGGGGAAAAGACAGAGAGACAGAGCAGGGGGAAAAGACACAGAGTCAAAGGGAGAAAAGACAGAGAGCAGAGGGAAAAGGCAGAGAGAGAGAGACAGAGGCACAGAGAAAATAGGAAAATAGTCAGAGAGAGAGACGGGCGCAAAGAGAGAAGGGGGAAAAGCAGAGTCAGAGACACAGAGAGCAGGGGGAAAAGACAGAGAGAGAAGGAGACAGGGAGGGAAAAGGCATCCAGAGACAGAAAGAAACAAAGACACATAGATAAAGAAAAAGACAGAGAGCTGGGGGAAGAGACCGACAAAAAGAAAGAGAGAGACACACACACACACACACACACACACACATTACACATGTATTTGTATTTTGTATTTGTATTTGTATAACTCTTTAATCCCATTTGGGAAATTTGCCTTTGGAGAGATACCCCCCCCCCACACACACACACACATACAGAGATGAAGGGAGAGACAGAGCGAGAGGGATAAGAAAACGTAGAAAGAGAAACACAAACACACACACAGTCGGGGGAGAGAAAGGAAAAGACAGGGAGGGGGAGGGCAGACAGAGGGAAACAAACAGAGAAAGAGACACAGAGAGGGAGACAGGAGGAGGAGGAAGAGAATGGAGGAGACAGGGAGAGGGAGAAGGGAGACAAAAAGATAGAGATGGAAAGGGGAGGGGGAGGAGATAGACAGAGAGACAAAAAGATGGACAAAGACGGAAAGGGGTGGGGTTGGGGAGAAACAGAAAGAGAAGGGGGAGGATGATAGAGAGAGAGTCGAAGAAACACACACACACACACACACACACACACAGGCTGACCGAGATTAATGTGGGAGCAAATTCATTGATGCGTTTCGTTTTCAAAATGCATTTCTTTTTCAAAATCTTTCAAAATCTTTACAGATTTACCAATCCTCTTTCATAATATCAATTTCTTTAAAGAAAACCTCGATTATTTAGGTTTTTGTGGCCCCGCGGAACAAACAAATTCCTAACACAAAATACCAGTCTCAACGCTATTTCTGCAGTTATGTCCCCTGATTTTAATATAGTTTATATAGGGAAATATTTAGGGTCCTCAAAATCACATTTCGGTAAATTTGCCAGAGTGGTTCTATAGCAACGTTTGTTCCTGGTGGCTTTAGCATCTTCTGTGCCAAATTTGGTGCTTTCTTCATTAATTTGCACAATTATATCCTAATTCCCCCTACTAATACTACTACTGTAGACCGACAGAGTAAGTGCACTGACTACTGAAACAAAAGTAGTGCATTGTAAAAAGTAATTAGATCTATAGCATGTTAAGGCAAAATTCGATGGATCATGTTGCTTTAACAGTACATGTATTTCTTGTTAATGAATTCTTTGATAGCTTATTTGTAGAAAGATATACATTTCATGTACCTTCTGGTCTAAGACACTGGATTAGTTTGCAAGGCATTTGGAAGATTGAACTTATGTGTTATAGTGCATAAGGGTATGTCACTAGCGAGTGAAATAGATGTTAAAAAAAAAAAAAATGACCTCGTCCGTCTTTGCCTTCTCAAGCTTGACACGTCCCTTTTCAAGGGATCTAACCACAGCATATTTGGACACAAAAGATCTCTAAAATGAATTCATTTTTATGAGTCCGTTAATTATGTCATCCATTGCAAGTAAATGTATGTCAGTGCCAAACAAACAATACATGCAAGTTTTACCCATGGGCAACCAACTACAAAAATAACTACAACATGACAACGAATGCGAGTGAAATGAGGGTTAGAGTTGAATCATATCAGTTTGAATGGATATTCAACCCACAGTTTACCAATACATGTACATATTAATGCATGTTTTATCCTCCGAATTGTATTATGATTTACGGAAGTCAAGAATGTAGCTATGTATGTATGTATGACTATGACGCCCGATGACTGATAAAAAGACGAATTAAACTATGATTGAAATAAGCTGTGGTCTATACTTGTTTATACCCCATATGTAAGGCCTGATGGGGTGAACCATTACAGGGCTAAATTATAGCTCACTGCAGTGAAAGGGAGATAAACCCGATATTTATTTTGACTAGTTGGACCACTAGATGTGGTCGAGGGGAAGTAACCGCGGTGTTACGTGTGCAGCAACTACAGTGTATAGACAATCTCCCCTTGTTGTTTTATCACGCTGAGAGATGTGCATGTAATGTTGATGACATTATCAACTGATCTACTCACTGCGCCAATTTTAAACCATGGTCTTAGCATTGTTTGTATTGTCCAGGATTGGTAAATCTAAGTGACTATCTCTGGTTCCATAGGTGGAATCTTGTTATGTATCACTACATCGTAAGTTTTGTTTCATATTGAGCTTGTTAAATAATATTTTATTAAGATAGTGTATTTAGAACATACACGAACAGAAGGGTAGTTTTTAAAAATGTTTTTATTTGTTATATTTTGTTAAAATTTGCACTTAATGAACATGCTAAAAATTGGTTGCGTGTTTTGGGGTTCAGTTCCAAGTCTTCAAGCCAGTAGGACGTGCTTATTCTGTCCTGACTAAAAACAAGTTTGTAAATATTTCAAAGTATTTGTAAAGTACAAGCTTTAATGTAGCTTAATTAAGTGTGAATTCCTTTGGCTGATTCACCACACCTATCGGTTGGGTTTATTGTCGATGGTTCATTGTTTATTGTCTTTTATCGGAGTAAGTTATTGTAGTGCTTTTATTGTACTGAATTGTATTGTTGTTTTCATTATTTGATTGTTTTTTTCTTTTCTTTTTAATAAAATTTAGAACGTTCTCTCATAACCTGATAGTTTTGTTTGCACATTTAACTGTGGTACACCTTTAGGTATTAGTATTTGTGGCGTTTCTAGCTTTACTAGTGGGTAGTCACAGTTTGTGTGTTGATAGGTAGAACTGTGTGAGATACACCGCTCGAGTCCGGGTCTTATTACCAGGGTTGGGAAGTACCCGATCCCGTCCTGTTTCATATATTATATATAAAAAATAGTTGGTTTAACAACTTTAAACTGGACTAGTGGGGTATAGTCTGGCCTAGCCTAAAGTAGACCCCTGGGTATAAACAGGCTTAGTCCAGAATAAACCTGGGGACATAAAATAGGCTAAGCTCTTTTAACTCCTAGTCTGGCGTGGGGATAATCTGGCCTGCTACATTTGGGTTAAAGTGGCTTTGTCTATATTGTAGCCCAGGTATATTCTGGGCTAGGCCAAACTATATTCCACCAGTCCAGATTATACTCCTACATTCAGGCAAAATATTCAAGGATACAACATTAAGTTTTAAAAATTTTATTTCATCCGCAAGTGACATGCCTTTATTCTCACTATAACACATAATTGCAATCCTTCAAATGCCCTGCAAAACAAATCCTGTGGCTTAAACCATGAGATACATGAAATGTATACCTTTCTACAAATAAGCTATCAAAGAATTTCCTAACAAGAAATATTAACGCAACATGATCCATCTGTTATGGGACATGGCATGAGTGTTTCCCCTGTAGTTGTTTCCCTTGTCTGAAAGTGCTGACAATGTAATTGTGTGGGTGTTTGGGTTGATGGCGTGTGTGTGTCGTCTGGAGGATAGCTATTTGTTACGGAGGAGTTACATGTGCATGTCCATGTGCTGGGAGATTGTGATGTTGATGTTAGACAATATTTGTAACTGGTTATATATATTATGTTCGTCACCAGTGAGATTGTACATGTTCTTATCCTTGTACTGGTCTGCATTGTATTGTAATAAATGTTTGAAGTAATCTGGTCTGTACTACCAATCTTCGAGTCCTGTGATTGAATGGATGCACAAAACTAGCAACACAACAGAACTGGCGACGAGGATAAAAACTGGAAGACCAGCAAAGACACTGCCGAGGATACAGCCCCGCCCGGTGGACCCCTGATGATCCAGGGAGCAAACCCAGCGACCTTCGGATAACCGGAGCTGGACCTTTGACAGCAGTGCAGACACAGCCACAGCAACCTGATGGCGACACGATCTCAGACCAGTGCCAACGATGACCTGATCCAGTTGCTGAGATCGCAGATGGAGCAACAGATGGAATCGCAGATGGAGCAACAGCGCCAACAGATGGAGTTGTTGATGACAGCACTAGCCAGCAAGTCAACAACTCCTACGGCAACCAAATTCTGTGAGTTTGACCCCACGTCAGAGCTTTGGACCGATTATTGGTCCAGATTCGAGACATTCGTGAAGGCCAACTCAGTCCCAGCAGAAAAAAAGGCGGAAGTTTTTCTGACAAACCAGATGTCCGCAACATTCAAGCTCCTTAAGAACCTGGCAGCTCAACAAACATCCCCCAAGGACGTCAACAGCTCTCCATTGAAGAAATCCAGGCGTACATGGCAGACCACTTCAATCCAAAACGCTTCGTGGTCCGAGAGCGGTTCAAGTTCTGGACCAGGACGGAGCGGCGACCTGGTGAGAGTGCCCATGAGCTGGCAGCCAGGATCAGACAGGAAGCAGCCACGTGTGATTTTGCATCCATCACAGATCCTCTGGATGAGGCGATGCGGACCAGATTCGTGTGTAGTATCGGCAACAAAGCGGTGGTGAAGGCGCTGTTCAAAGAAAAAGAAGATGAGCTGACATTCAGCCGTGCTGTGCAAGTTGCTGCCGAGGTGGAGGAGGCTACCCGAGTGACAAAAGAGACAATCACCAGTCCAGCCTCTGTCAATGCCCCGGTTTTCCAGCTTCGTCCAGGAAGCGGTGCAAGCGCCAAGGAACAGAAGACCTGGCAAAAACACAACTCAAAATACCAAAAGAAACCAGAGCCCAGTGGCAGCCAAGATCACAAGTCATGTAGCCAGAAGACATCCTGCTACAGATGTGGCGGTGCCCACAGCTCTGACCAGTGCAAGTTTAAGGACACAATATGCAATTTCTGTGGCAAGAAAGGCCACATCAAACGAGCCTGCCGCCAGATCAAGAAGCAAGGGCCCGTAAAAAGAGTGCAGCGTGTTGGCCGAGAGACGTCAGACGCGGAGCCACTGGTCCAGACCTGTCATATCAACGGTGTGCCAGTGACGTTCGAGGTGGACACAGGCAGCAGAGACAGCTTCATATCTATTGCATCGTGGAAGAATCTGAAGAAGCCGAAGCTGTCCCCAACGTCGACCAAGTACCGATGTGCCTCAAATGTAGACCTGCCAATCATGGGGATGGTGTCTTTGTCAGTCTCCGTGGTGCCAGAGAAGCCATCTCAGACCCATCAGTTCGTGGTGACTAGGCTGAACCTGAACCTTCTGGGCCGCAACGCTTTCAAAGGCCTGGGTATATCGGTGGACACCATTCTGAGAGGCCCAACAGTCAAGAAAGTCTCTCAACCAGAGGTTGGACCCGAGACGACGTTCCAAAAAGCATGCCAGCAGCTGTGTGCTGAGTTTCCAGAACTTTTCAAACCTGAGCTTGGTACACTCAAGGACTTTGAACTGGAGATAAAGTTCAAGGAGGATGCCCGTCCAGTATTCCACAAAGCCCGCCCAGTGCCCATCGCTCTTCAAGAGGACTTAGAAACTGCCCTGGAGGCCGGAATCCAGAAAGGAGTGTGGGAGAAGACCCAGTTTAACGCCTATGGAACACCAGTCGTCCCCATAAAAAAAAATCAGGTTCCTGGACAGAGCAGGTCAACAATCAGAGTCTGCGGGGATTACTCCAACACCGTCAAACCTCAGTTGGAGCCCCACCGACACCCGATGCCGCTACCAGAGGACTTGATGAGGCGACTGGGGCGAGGACATGGTTTCACCAAAATAGACCTGGCTGACGCTTATAACCAGATCTGTTTGGCACCTGACTCACAACGCCGGCTTGCCCTCAGCACTCACAAAGGCGTCCTGCTGCAGAAACGACTACCTTTCGGCATCACATCAGCCCCTGGATATTTCCAGGAGATCATGGACCAGCTCACTCAGGACCTGACTGGCGTAGCGGTCTACCTGGATGACATCCTGGTGAGCGGAGATACAGCGGAACAACACCTTCACAACTTAAGACAGCTCCTGCAACGTCTGCAAGACAAGGGCCTCCGCTGCAATCTGGCGAAGTGTCAGTTCGCCCAGCCAAAGGTGGAGTACCTGGGACATGTTCTATCTCAGGAAGGCATCACCAAAGGACCTAGAGTCGACGCAGTGACTTGTATGCCTTCGCCTACCTCGGTATCCAGCCTGAAATCTTTCCTGGGTCAGGTGCAGTTCTACAGCAAGTTTCTGCGGAATGTATCTACAGTGCTGGAGCCCCTTTACCACCTGACAAAGAAAGGTGTTCGGTGGAGATGGACTGATATAGAGGAAACTGCTTTCACCAGGATGAAGGAAATGCTGTGTGCGGACACAATTCTAGCCCACTTCGATCCATCTCTGGAAGTGGGCATCTCCTGCGATGCATCTGATGTGGGTATTGGCGTGGTGCTGTTTCATCGTTATCCAGACGGTACTGAAAGACCCATTGCCAATGCCTCCAAGACCTTAACAGCAACGCAGCGCCGGTACAGCCAAATCCAAAAAGAAGCGATGGCTATCATCTTCGGAGTAACGA
Organism: Onchidella celtica; assembly: GCA_963931925.1. Lineage (NCBI taxonomy): Eukaryota > Metazoa > Mollusca > Gastropoda > Systellommatophora > Onchidiidae > Onchidella > Onchidella celtica. The sequence goes on from OZ007580.1 coordinate 52,452,215, forward strand.
AGTTCCACCAGTTCCTCTACGGTCGACAGTTCATTTTAGTTACGGACCATAAGCCTTTGATCGCACTGTTTGGACCAGCCAAGCCGATTCCAGCCCTCGCAGCGAATCGACTGGCAAGATGGGCGTTCACCCTGAACCAGTATGACTACTCCATAGAGTATGGAAAGACAACTCAACATGGAAATGCTGACGCTCTGAGTCGTCTACCGTCAGGCCCAGACGTAAAGTTCGACACGGATGAAAACTGGGCAGACACGACGACAGTCTGCACAATCAACATGATTAATAGCCAGCTTGACCCTGTGGACTCCAATACCCTGCGGGTCGAGACAAAGAAAGACCCAGTCCTGACTGAGGTAATGAGACTAGTACAGAAGGGATGGCGGAGCAGTGCAGCTACCAGCGGAGAGTCGAAGTCCTACGCCTCAGTGAAGGAGGCCTTATCCTGTGCCAGCGGCTGTCTCTTTTACGGCTCCAGAGTGGTCATTCCTACGACACTAAGGCCCCAGATTCTGCGCATCTTGCATCTGGGACATTTCGGCGTGCAAAGAATGAAACAGCTTGCCCGGACCGCCGTGTACTGGCCAGGGATCGACGCAGACATCGAGTCTCTTTATCATTCCTGTGGTGCTTGTACTGAACATCAGAACATGCCACAGCAGACGAGTCACCCTTGGAGCATCCCAGACAAGCCATGGAGCCGAGTACATATTATTGACCATGCTAAAACTTCAAGGGTCATCAGTGGTTGGTAGTTGTCGATGTGCTAACCAAATACCCATGCGTCCACATGATGACTTCAACCACGACGAAGGCGACCATCCGGAAGCTAGAAGAGGACTTCGGACACTTCGGTTACCCCGAGTACCTTGTTTCTGACAATGCAGCCTGCTTCCTCTCTGAGGAGTTCCAGGAATGGTGCCGACGGAAAGGAATGCAACATATGCATGGCGCACCGTACCACCCGCAGACCAACGGTGCAGCAGAGAGACTGGTGCAGACCTTCAAAAGGTGTCTTAAAAAGTCATCACTACCCCCAGTGGACGCTTTGCACGAGTTCCTGATTCAATATCGCCGGACGCCGCTACCCTGTGGATCGAGTCCAAGCCAGCTGCTGAACGGTCGGCAGATCAGAACTCAGCTCGACGCCCTGGTGCCTCCTACCAACATTCCCAAACCAAGCATCAGGTAGGCAGGGGGAAATTCAGCGTAGGCACCCCTTGTTTTGCCCTCACCTTTAAAGGTGGCAAAAAGGACAAATGGATGCCTGGCATTATTTCACGAACAATTGGAAGAACAATGGCGGAAGTGAAGATCCATGATACCTCGGTTCGCCGCCATTTCAATCAACTCAGGCCAAGACAGTGACTTTCTCATATATAGACATATGACTTTTGTGCTATAGTACTGTTAGATTCTCATATATAGACATATGACTTTTGTGCTATAATATTATTAGCTTCCTGCCCTCCAGGCACTCAGTTCCCCTGTAGTTGTTTCCCTTGTCTGAAAGTGCTGACAATGTAATTGTGTGGGTGTTTGGGTTGATGGCGTGTGTGTGTCGTCTGGAGGATAGCTATTTGTTACGGAGGAGTTACATGTGCATGTCCATGTGCTGGGAGATTGTGATGTTGATGTTAGACAATATTTGTAACTGGTTATATATATCATGTTCGTCACCAGTGAGATTGTACATGTTCTTATCCTTGTACTGGCCTGCATTGTATTGTAATAAATGTTTGAAGTAATCTGGTCTGTACTACCAAGTCTTCGAGTCCTGTGATTGAATGGAAGCACAAAACTAGCAACACAACACCATCGAATTTTTGCTGTAACATACTCCAATGCACTATTGTCTCAGTGGATTTAATCTGCCAGTTTACACAACTGTCAAGGCTACCTTACTGAAGCTTTCTGTCCAGTTCTATTTGAATAGTTGAAAAGATTTAACACATTTTTTACATAGAATTGGTACACACACATTTGCTGCTTATAGATTCTACAAAGATTTATACAAAACAATTTTTTTTTTAGAATTTTACCAATGTGTTAAAATGATCTGAATGTAGTTAAACTTGACAACTCTGAATATGAAACACAGATGTTTAAAATTCTGCACTTTGTAATTTTTTTCTCGAAAGGACATAAGCTAGGAAAATTACAAAAGATTTATTCCCAGAAACTGCAGTGCATTGTAACATCATATGTAAGAAAAGGCGAAAGAAATATCAAGCAGATATGCCCGAGCCCCCCTCCTCCAAACCACCCCCCCCCCCTAGATTTTGAGGCCCTAGGCTTCAGCCTACCTAAACTAATGGTACATCTGGCACTGATAGTGGAACAGAAAATTATCAATTTTTTAAATTAAACTTTTATGAAATGATATTTACACATTTTCAAAAATCCATTCCCGTAAATTATTATTTTATGGAGAAGAAACGGAAAAAAAAAGAAAGAGAATGAAAACACAAGACATGAAAATCTAATCAAATAAATAGATACATAAATCGTCAAGTATTTTCCATATTGTTGTATGTACGTTTTTGCCTTTTCGAGAAAATGAGGATTGGAAGTTTGAAGGATTGTGTAAAATCAGGGTTTTGTTCAATACGCTTCAAAATCAGAAGTTGCATAAAAATGCCCACAAAAAGTACCCCATATGACACACATATGAATATAATAAAATTAGGAGGGAGGGAACCACTTTCGTGACAAAACCTCAAAATTGGTAAACTGTCACATACAACAATATGACAAATACCCCTAGAAATAAATAATGAATGAATAAATAAATTAATACATAATTTTTAAGAGGTTCAGCTGGTGAAATTTGAAATTTTCTTATTTGGGCCAGCAAATGAAAGTAGATCTAGGCTCTTTGTAATGGTTCCCTATGAGGGCAGTAGTAAAAAATTAAAATTCTTTGAAAAAAAAAATTGTTGCCATGGTTATGGTGGCCATCTTGAAAATGATTTACCAAATTCACATAGATTTTATAATCTTGAAATCACAGAGACTATTATATTACACATTTTTGCCTAATTCTGTTTGTATTATGGACATTAAGATCAAAATTAAGGGGATTTACAGTGGTAAAAATTGCTTCTTAGTTACCTGTGTTCTTCAGAGTTCATATCTCCCTTAGTCCTTGACCAATCTTTATGACATTTTGAATGGACATTCCTTTTGTGTGTTGTAACAAATCTCCAACTGCTTTTTCTGATATTTTAACTGAATTTTTTAATTTGCACTTTTTTTTTGTAGCACAGAGTCTACTTTTTTGGTGATCCGATTTGCATGTCCAATAAAGAATAAATAAATATCAATGCTAGCTTGAAAAACAGTTGTAGACATTTAAAAATGATCCCAAGGTACCTGTAGGCAAAGTTTTAAAAAATATACTCGAGTAGATTTTGAGATATATACAATGCTTTGTTGAAAAATCCAAAATGGCCAATAAACATTGTTACGTAATCATAGCAATAAAGAACAAAATTTGTTGGTAATACTTAATATTCAATTCCTACCACGTAAGAAGTAAGTTGATCTAGTTATTTATCTTTAACAGCCAAAATAACAAAAAAATGAAGTTACTGCCAGGTACCCCCTTAACCAGCTAGTTTTGATCGATTGAGTTCACAACAGGTAATTAATGACAGCAAAAAAGGAAAGAATAGAATTTTTACTCTGAAAAAGTCAGTTCTGAGTGTGACCAAAAAAATGTGTAAAATTAAAAGTATAAAGTATAAGGAAAAGACTCACAGTACGCAACTTTTTTTTCTTTTTTTTTTTACAATAATATCCATAGCAACTACATATATGCCAAATGTCAGCACTCTGGCATTAATAGTTGCTGAGATTTTAAGATTGTAAAATTGGGACACAAGTAAAACACAACGGACGATTCAGATTTTAAATTTCTGTGTTGCAGCTGATACATATATATATATCATTGTTTATGGGAACATGTTATTCTCGACATGATGTAGGGTGTAAAAAGTAAAAAAAATCACAAAGCCGATTTTTTTTGAAACCAAAATTGATAACTCTATACCAGCTGAACCTCTTAAAACAGCTAAGAACTGATGAAGCCGCTGGGCTAGTCATTCACAGGTCAGATAGTCATAAGTTGGTCAAAGCCTTACCGGTAGGCCTACTCGGCATCACAGGAAAGAACAGCAAATCGCTGGGGACAGAACAAAACAGCTTTTGAAGCATGGAGACGACACACACATACACCCCCCCCCCCCCACCCCAACAAAAAAACCAAAACCTTTTGATTTCACAAACCTAGTTCATGTTTGCTCCAACTCCACTTTTTGCACAACTGAGAAATCTGACGTTAAATGTTTGCGGCTTTAGTTATTACGACTAGGAGTTAGTGAGGTATCATTCTAAGTCCAGCCCGACAGTCAGATGCTGCCAGCAAAATATACACCAAAGAAATAGTGGCAGAAGCCGACTACAAATGCACACTTTGACACTTGTTTAAAATGTGTTTTGGTACTTATCAAGTTGTGTTACCGTTCTGATTTATTCAATTCCTTATTATAATAACTAAAGCCCCAAACGTATAACTCAAAGTTCTCAGGTGTGCAAAAAGTGGAGTTGGAACAAACAAGAACTAAGGTCAGGATTACGTATGTCATGGAGAATCTCCTGATTTCAGAGTTACATTTATAATAGTGCATGGGCCAGTGGGCGAAACCCTCCCCCCCCCCCCCCCCCCCCCCCCGGGGGAGTTTTCGCGACATATTTTTTCTGAAGCAGCCATACATATGGAGTATAAATCCGGGTGTTACCGTTTTTTCAAGTGTCATATAAGGGAGTTATGGCCCTTGAAAGGTCATTGGGTGCGATTTTTCTTGAATGTGTTTTTGTGCACAGAATGATTGCTTATCATCCTAAAATTGTTTCTACATACAATCAATAGTGGATTTTTATTGTCATTTCTCATTTTTTTGCCTCTTATCATTCAATATTTAACAAAGCTATATAATGTTTTAAAATCTTTGACAGCCGTTTTCTCTATAATTTGAAAAAAAAATCTATTACTGTGTATTTGCTTCCCTTCAGTGAGAAATAAACGAGAAATTTTGTACTAGCACAATTCAGGCATGCTACAGGGACATATAATAAATATTTTACAAAATGTTATCATTTAAACAGCTAAATATCACAAAATTACACTTACGTAATGTTGTGATGTTTAGGTGTTTGAAGCTCTTCGAGTGAATTTCATACTGCGCAAGTTGCTGCTCTGAGGAACTGAAATCTTATTAAGACATTGTGAAAAAATTAAAACTTTTTGTGGTCTGAAAAACTTTTCTTTTTGTCTTTACAGATTCATTCAAGCATGGAATTTAAAGCAAGATGTGACAATTAAAATTGAACCTTTGTGTTGACCTTCAGAAGTTCACATAAGGAGGAATGTAAAAAGACACTTTAAATAAAATGGCTTCTGAAAAACTTGTACACTTGAAGAAGCATAAAAAAAGGAGACCTTCAGACTTTTGCGGAAGAATGTGTATTATTCACAACAGCAATCTATCTAATTATGGAGAAGTGAGACCCATCACTGAATTAGGGTGGAAAAAAGTATGTGACGTCAAGTGCATCCGTTTGCAAAGTGATAACCCAAAAATAAAACTATCAAAAATATGTGAGCAGATTCCTGAAGCTCTAAATGAATTCAGCCATGGATATCATAGGCCCTGTTATCAAACATTTACCAAGCTAAGGCAGAACAAGAAAAGGAAAGCAAATGAACAGGAAGAACACTCTCCTAGAAAAAGAAGGACATTAGATAATCAAGGAACTGTGCTGCTGCTGCTGCTGCTGCTGCTTCCCATTCATCAGTGCCTTTTTTGCCAAAAGAAGAACAAGTATGTGAAAAGAAAGCAAGATGACCTTGTGAAATGAGTGACAGAAACAGCAAAGATGTCCATTATGAATGCTGCACAATATAAATCTGATTGCAGGTTGCTAGGCATTACAGAAACTTCGTGCCTCATTGCAAGGGAAGCCCACTACCACGACTCATGCCGTCGTGATTACACACGAAATATTGCTCACACCACCATGCCGACTTCCAGCGATGAGACACAATCAAAAATAGAAGAGGCACACTCACAAGCCTTTCATTACATATGTGATTATGTCCAGCAGCACATCATTGACAATCCCACAGTTGAAAGGATGACTATGTTAAGGGAAAAGTACCTAACATATTTACAGACAAGGTACCCTCAAGAGTACAACCCAAACTACAAAACGTACAAACTCAAGCAGAAGTTGCAGAAACATTTTGGAGAAAAAATTCAGTTTTGGCAACCGAATTACCGAAGTGAGCTTGTATATTCAAATGAAGTTCCCAAAGGCTGTGCAATTGGAGCTGCATTTGAGAGTGCCTCGTCAGAGGAAAGAAAACTGCAAGAAGCTGCTGTAACATTGAGACGTTTGATTCTGGATTCTTTCAAAGATCATACACAAATGCCTTGGCCCCCCACATCAGAATATTTGCTGTCTGCCGAAACTCAACTTCCTTCTGCTCTGCTCAATTTTTTGACTGCGCTTCTATCCAAGCGAGGCACCAGACATACAAGTAGTAATAGTAGTAGTAGTAGATCTGAAAGACTTGTACGTTCCATGGCCCAAGATATTTGTTATAATGTCACCCGTGGACAATGGAAGATGCCAAAACATTTGCTTCTGGGAATGACTGTGAGGCATTTGACTGGAAGTTTTCAGGTTATAAACATCCTCAATCGCTTTGGACACTGCGCACCCCATTCTACACTTTTGGAACTGGAGACTGCAATATGCGACAGTGTTGTTGAATGTTCCACAAATCTTCCTTCTGCTGCATTGGCACATCCAAAGATCACCCATTTTTGCTGGGATAATTTTGATCTCACAGAGGAGACTACTGATGGATCTGGCACCACACACTCTACTCATGGCATTATGATCCAAGAAATAAAAGAAGGAAACATGGAAAGAAAAATGGAGCAACAAATTGTCAGCACTGGAAAAACAAAGAAAAGGTCAGCAACATTCAAACCCTGCCAAATTCAACCTTGTTTTGCAACTGGAAGAGCAGAACCATCTCTAACTGTTTCCACAACAACAGTAGAAAATAATATAGAAAGGCAGCTCCAACAAGAAAATTTCCTGTGGGTGTTCTGCAGGATGAAGTTGAATTCAGGCAGCGAACTTTTCCCAGGTTGGAAGGGTTGGTTGTCATCAACAACTCCAAACCCCGAAAATGTAAATGAAACCAACATGTCTTCAACTTCAATTGTTGAATATATGCCTGTCATCAATGCTCCCATCACTGAAGCAGCTACAGTTCAGAAGGTGCTCCAAGTATCTTTGGAGGCAACACAAGAGCTTGGTCAGCCATACACTTTTGTGACATTTGACCTTGCCGTAGCAAAGAAAGCTTATGATATTGTCTGTGTAGCATCTGCGGGCTGCCCCTTGCCCTCCCCCGGTTTTGTTGTTGTGCTGGTGGCTGAGCATGTGTCCACTACTTTTTCCGTTTTATTGTTGGCGGCCGCCGGGGTGTGCTGTGCTCCGTGGCCTGACCTTCTTTTCTAGTGAGTAGTTTTTTTCCTCGCTCGCTTGTTGTCAGGTGTTTTGACTCGTTCAGTAAATATTAGTATGTTCCCGAACATTCGATAACACTGTGGATAAGGATGTTTACGCCAGATTTGGCCTTGAGTGATGTAACCTGATGACGTATTGATGCGTGATTGGTTAGTTTGTGCGAGGGCAAAGGTAACGTTTATTTCGGGAACTTTCTGTAGGAATGTTTATATATATAGACCTGTATGAGTGGTTGGGGGTGAGTAAGTGAGTTTCCTTTTGTGTTCCGTAGATATTTAGTTTCGCTGGTGTCTTCCTAGTAATTTATTGTTCACTATACAGTTATTAAACTTTAGTATTATTTAATCTATCGTCGGATCTCGTGTTTATTTATTTTACAGCTGTAATAGTTTCGTTTTCTAAAGGGTTGTAGTTAGATCAACTAACTCCCCCCCTACTATAACGTGCTAGAACAACCTCAGCTGTTACAGTCTGGCAAAACCCACAGCTTTACAAAACAGTCATTATTCACTTGGGTGTCTTTCATACAATAATGCCATATCTTGGTGCCCTGGGAAAGCTCCAAAGTGGATCCGGGTTTGAAGAAATCGTAACAGAAGTAAGGCTATGTGCACACGGTTCTATGGATAGGGTTATGAGTGGAAAGAACTACAACAGGTCTATGTGAGTGCACATGACTGTTTTAGAGGCTCTAGAAAGACTTCTGTTTGCAAAGTTTGAACAGGACACGGACTCGAAACTGATTAAAGATCTCATATCTTTCATGAAGGAACTCACTGAAGGAATTTCAAGCAACACAGCTAAGAAAACTATTCAGTCAAGTGTGTATGCTGAGATATTTTCTCAGTATGAAGCCTTCAAAGAAAGTGTCCGCTCAGGAAAGTGTGGAAACACTGCACAGTACTGGATCCAATACATGGATAGAGTGTGGCTTCTTCTCCAGTTTGTGCGAGCCACAAAGACCAACATCTTTCCTCTCCATGTGTCCTGTTTGAAGGATCTGTGCCCTTTGCTGTTTAGCATGAATCATCATAATTATGCTAAGTATCTCAGTGTGTATTTTGTGTCACTAGCCAACCTGAGTTATTCTCACCCAGGAGCAGAAGAAATGTTACAGGATAATGGCTTTAGTGTCTCTAGATCAATGACGCCTGCTGGAAGAATAGCAGTTGACATGACTATTGAACAAACCATTAACAAACATGCCAAAACCAAAGGAGGCATCATTGGATTCAGCAGGAGTCTTCCAAGCTATTACTGTTGGAGTGTAACAAGACACAGTCGAGCAGAGTATGTATCAGCAACCCAAAAGATGATCAACAACAGCTGTATGGAAACAAACAGTCACAAAGAACTGAGTCCTGCAGAAAAAAGACTAAGCGAAAGGCGAGTGCAAAAGACCCTCCAGGCATTTTCAGCATTCATAAACCCCTTTGAAGTTGAAGATGGTCTGGTCAGTCTTGCTTCAGGAATGAAAGTTCAAGAAGATGTTGCTGATGACCTGCTATCAGTGGAAAAAACAGGGAAAGGGTTATTTGAAAGTTTTGTTGACAATAGACTGAAGGAAAAGACTGTAGAATTTCACAAGCCATTAGAGAGGAACAAGATCAAGACATTTGCATCATTGAAGAAAGTGGTAACATTGAAAAAAGACAAGAATGTGGTCAAAGTCAAAGCACAAAGGAATTTATTTGGCCAGCTTCTTGTTTTGTCCCAAGAGCACAATGTTGATCTTCAAAAAGTCCTTCAATATCCTCTAACACCTACTCCATGCTCACTAGCTTCATCAGATGGCTCACCTCTCAAGACTAACAAGGCAACTCTGTTGCACAAGCTCACACCTCAGAATTCATTAATGTTTGAGGATTATGCAAAAAAACCAAACACTGTTTACATTGTTGATGGCAATGCGCTGTTACAAACTATGTCAGCAACCCCAAGTACATTTGGTGAAGTAGCCACACTTACATTTTCCTCCTTACCACAATCAGCTTGTGTACACTTTGTAACTGATACTTACATGGAAGATTCGATCAAAAATTGTGAGAGATTAAGGAGAGGATCTTCTGAAGACAATGCATACTTGTTAAAAGAGGATCTGCAACCACAGTGCCTAGACGTTGGAAATCATTTCTCAGCTGCAATGAAAACAAAAGGTTCTTCATCAGATTTCTCCTCAAGGAATGGGAAAGTGATGAATATGCAAAGAAACTGAGAAAAAGGGAAGTGTTCTTTGTCTGTGAAGAGAGATGCACCGTACTTTACAGTGACTCGGGTGAATCTACAACAGCTGTACCTTTTCCAGATCTCTACTCCTCATCACAGGAAGAGGCAGACGCACGGATCATACTGCACTGTCAATATGCTTCATGCCAACCAAACTGTGAAACGATTGTTGTCAGATCACCAGACACTGATGTCTTCTTACTTCTCCTTTCATTCTCTGAGACTATTGGAAAGACCCTGATTTTTGATACTGGCTGTGGAAACAACAGACGACAAATCAATGTCTCTCAGATAGCAAAGTCTTTGTCTAAACAGATGTGTGATGCATTAATTGGTGTCCATGCATTCACAGGCTGTGACACAACAAGTTGCTTTGCTGGGCAAGGAAAACTCAAAGCTTTGAAACTTGTTCAAAAGGAGGAAGACCTTAGAATTCTGTTCTCCAGATTTGGAACCTCAACAGCTGTTTCAAATAATGACTGTGCCATGTTAGAGTCATTTGTGTGCAAGCTGTATGGCAAAACCTCATGCTCAAGTGTCAACAAAGTAAGGTATGACATAGTTCGCCAGCGTTTCAAAGGACAGAAAGGTGCCATCTCATGCAATGGTGGAATTGATCTGTGTCAGATGCCTCCTTGTAGTCAAGTGTTGTCACTGCACATATTGAGAGCCAACTTCCAAACGCTGATTTGGAGAAATGCAGTGTTCCAATATCCAAGCATTCCAAAACCAGAAGATAACGGATGGCAGAGAAATTCTGTGAATGAACTGGAAATACAGTGGTTTAAGGATGCTTTCATTCCAGATGAGCTGCATAAAATTGTCTCTGAAGGAACATGCACAACTGATGAAGAGACAGATTATGATGAGGATGATAGCATTGACAGCGATTTCCTTGATGACATTTCGGAGGACGAAGAGGATATTGCTACTGATGATGAAGATATTGTGTAATAACTTTGGTGAGCAGTGCAAGTTGTCAAATTAAAGCAAAACATATTTGCAAAACACTTAAGGACTGTACTTAATGCATCTTTCCCACTTTTGAATCATGAATCCCCTTTTGCTTTCATGGAGTGTCAATTTAATTGTTCTTTAATGTATTAATATTAAGACTAAGACCATTTTGTTCAAAACTCCTTGGTAATGATGCTTCACTTGGATTGTGTACAAAATATGCTTTGTATATTGTCTATTGTTGTTATCAAATCAATGCATCTTCTACATACTTTTAAATGTAAGAACTGGACAGTAATACCATATTTTGAAAAATGAGTGTTATGATGAATTGGTCAATCATCTCAAAAGGTAAAGAGAGACTTAACGGTTTTGAATACTTTCAAGTTTTTGCTCTACCATAGAAATGTGAATGTTGTTGTTGGGGCTTAACCATAGCTTCTTTCAGTGCTATATTTTCACTGTACATGCTATTTTGACCATGTTTTATCATTATTTTGCATACAATACTCACATAGCCCAAAAATCTAGATACGACACTTCATGAAATTGCTGACAATTTGTTTCAACTCTTTGTGAATCTATATGATTCAAACAAATTGAAGGCTAATGCACACAGTTGGGTAGTATATTCAATTTCCTTTTGTTTGATACCTAATTTGCATATATTTAAGTTATTACTGTAGGCTCTAGAGCCTTTGAAAGAAATGTTGTCTCGTTTTTGCAAGGGGACTTAACCTCAATTTTTTCAAAGGGCCATAACTCTCTTAATTGACACTTATTTTTACGGTAACATGTGAATTTGCATGGCATATGTTCTTATATTTGAAAAATATAGTGGCATAAACTCCCAAGGGGGGGGTGGGGGGGGGGGTCCCAGTGGCCTAAGTACTATAACAATCAAGTTTTAGAAGTGAGAAACACTGCGCAAAACATTTGCTTTACATTTTTTTCTTCTCCTGAGCTCATTATAAATAATTTTTTATGCCTATGCCATTACTAGGCATTAGTGAGCTTAATTTGTTAAACGTGATTATGTCTAGACATAACAGTCAATATTGTGTCATCCTGTATGTTATAATATTAATAATAATAATAATACATGTATTATAAACATACTGCATATAAAATTACACATTTTAATCTATTACTGTAATGGAAAACATACGCATGCTGTACAGACCCTCCATCCCATACGCATTTCATTTGTACTCTGATGGCATCACCCCTCACCCCCTTGTTGAGAGCATGTACTTTATGGACGGCCCCTGGTTCATCCATGTAAAACCGTGAGGTGCTGGTGGGGGTGGGGTGTGGTGGGAGTGGAGAGGGGGGCCGGGAAAGAGGGTGGAGGAGGGGAAGAGGACAGACAGACAGACATGTATAGGATGTAGCAGGCATACGTACACACACATACATGATATGTAGCTATGCAGACACACACACACACACACACAGACAGGGACACAGAGAGAGAGAGAGAGAGAGAGACAGAGATAGAGAGAGACAGAAAGAGAGAGAGAAAGAGAGAGAGAATAGAATGAAATATTTTGTGTCAACATTTGCATTAGGTGTTTGGGAGGCTTTTTTGGGTGGTTGGCGTTCAACAAAGGAGGGGAGATGAAGGGGAATAATTATTCATGTTAGGGGAGGCTGCTATGAAAATACATGCCTCGGTATTTCGGAAAAGGGTCAACATTCAAATTCAAAACAATTTTTAAAAGTTAAGAGATTGCATTAATTTCTAGGACCAAAAATGGCAATAAAGCTTCAGTTAAATGAGGTGTAAAAAGTTTAATCTCAATCACTTAGAAGGAAACATGGATTACCGTACACTTGAATTCACATGGTCATTCATGAACAAAGGAAACAAAGCCACACAGAGGAGAACATTAACTTTAATAATACATAAAAAATTATATATATCAAGCCACATAAATCTTGCAACAAACTTTCAGTAGCTGTAACTTTTGAAAGAATTAGGTCAATTCAAACATTTTTAGAAATGAAATAAACATTACTTGTTCCTATGAAGAAAAAAACTTTCATGTTTCTAATGACTTAATGGCCTGTCATGGACAACCGAACAAAGTTCAGGACTTTATGAGGTTTCAGCCCATCAGGTCAAGTGTTCTAACTGTTTCTATTTTGTCTGAAATGCTCATTATTTAGTTCATTTATGGAATCAATACAACTTGAACTAAAGATGACAAGACTTTATTTCATTCAATTATTTTGATCCAGCGATTCAAAGTTACAGCTGTTTTCAAGACGTATGCGGCCAAATATAAAATTCAATAATTATAAATGCATCCAGATGTGTCCCGTATTAAATAATTTTCACAATCAGAAACAAAATTAATTAAACTTGAATTGCAATTTTATGCCTGGTATGGCTTTGAAGAACTTTTGACACCGAATTAAAGGCCTGCGAGCATTTTGATACAGTGGGAAAAATAAGGTAAATAGCTGCAAATATGTGAACTGATCACAAATTATTCTGTAATTAGTCAACACCTCCCCTCCCTACACCCCCTCCCCCCAACTATCATTACAAGCCCAACTACACTGGAATTTAAGTTCTACTGTTAAACATTAGATTGTGAAACCCAAGAGTGGACTAGAGTGGCATGCAGGACCTGCCGTGTTCCCCCTTGACCGACCGCACAACTTTTCTCAAACTTTGACCAACGAACAGTCTTCGATAGCTCAAAGTATGGATAGGCTATATTGCGCGGAATCGGTATAAAAGTCACACAATTTTTCTCAAACCGGCCAAGGAATGGTCTTTCGTGACACAGCCTGGATGGTTTAATATACTGTGCTAAATCAATTTAAGAAAATAAAATCCAAGCACAACTTTTCTCAAACCGGTCAAGGATTGGTCTTCAGTGACACAGTCTGGATGGTTTAATATATTGCGCTAAATGCATTTTAAAAAAAAATCCAAGCACAACTTTTCTCAAACCGGCCAAGGATTGTTCTTCCGTGACAGAGTCTGGATGGTTTAATATACTGTGCTAAATCCATTAAAAAATAAAATCCAAGCACAACTTTTCTCAAACCGGTCAAAGATTGGTCTTCCATGACACGGTCTGGATGGTTTACTATATTGTGCTAAATGCATTAAAAAAATAAAATCCAAGCACAACTTTTCTCAAACCGGTCGAGGCATGGTCTACCCCGGCACAAAGTCTGGATGGTGTCATATATTGTGCATGCATAAATCCAGGAGGAATCTTAAATCACGGCACTAGAGCTGGTTCCTACAGGATCTAATAATGTGAAATAAAAAATAATAAAAATGAAATAAAGTCAAATGAAAGAGAGAGAATGGAAGGAGTAGAAATTAGTACAATAGAATTGGCTGGAGTAGAATTGTGTAGAAAAGAACAGAATAGAACAGATTAGGAAGAACAGAAAAAGAGTATAAAAAACAAAGATAAAAACACTGTACCTCACCCCCCCCCCCCTCCTCTTCCCTCCAATGAATAAAGAAAATGACTGTACTACTTCACCTCTACACAAACATAAGCTAACATGTTGAAGAAACCTTCTCTTCAACCACCCAAAATGAAAATTATTATTTGGCATGAATAATTTATATGGCTTGTTATCCCACTCCCACCCCCCCCCCCCCCCCAAAATCGACGGCGCTTTTCTTTCCATCCTACAATAACAGGTAAGTTAAGTTTCCACACTCCCAGGTCATAACCCTCAATGTGACGCAAAACTTCCCAAAACAGCTTTGATAATGTAGCAACAACTAAAGCAAATGGAATTTGAACCATTTCAGTTTGAGATATCGTGTCACATTATGTCACGTATGGATTTGAACAATTTAATTTAGGAAATAGATTTTAAAAACATTTAAATTTTAGACTATTAATTTGTCAACATTATGTTGGAGATTCTAAATACGGTACAATCAGATGTTAGGTCTGATTAAATTGAAGATGGACTTTTTTTTTTGCTAAACTTCATAAAGTCTTACCGTTTCTTCAGACTTAACAGCGCACATTTTCTGGAGTAGCAAATTGTCATAAACTTCATAATTCAAAACTGGACACAACATTAGAACCAATAAAACAACTGGAAAAAAATATGTGATATATAAAACCAGTATGAGTACTTAGCTGCGAGTCCAGACTTGGATTACTGGAATGCAAGACATCTATCAATGTGTGAAGGCTTGAAGTGATGCATTGGTTCGATACCAGGATGAAAGTGTAAAGTGTTGACAATTTTGATGAGTGATGAAAAGAAAAACAACAACAAAAACACAGTTGCAACTTCATTGAAGAATCAAAATTTTTTGTGTCAAAAAGAAAAAGTTGAATGTTAGAAAGTCTTGCATTAGAAAAATATTTTATGTCAAAAAGAAAAAGTTGAATGTTAGAAAGTCTTGCATTAGAAAAATATTTTATGTCAAAAAGAAAAAGTTGAATGTTAGAAAGTCTTGCATTAGAAAAATATTTTATGTCAAAAAGAAAAAGTTGAATGTTAGAAAGTCTTGCATTAGAAAAATATTTTATGTCAAAAAGAAAAAGTTGAATGTTAGAAAGTCTTGCATTAGAAAAATATTTTATGTCAAAAAGAAAAAGTTGAATGTTAGAAAGTCTTGCATTAGAAAAATATTTTATGTCAAAAAGAAAAAGTTGAATGTTAGAAAGTCTTGCATTAGAAAAATATTTTATGTCAAAAAGAAAAAGTTGAATGTTAGAAAGTCTTGCATTAGAAAAATATTTTATGTCAAAAAGAAAAAGTTGAATGTTAGAAAGTCTTGCATTAGAAAAATATTTTATGTCAAAAAGAAAAAGTTGAATGTTGGAAAGTCTTGCATTAGAAAAATATTTTATGTCAAAAAGAAAAAGTTGAATGTTAGAAAGTCTTGCATTAGAAAAATATTTTATGTCAAAAAGAAAAAGTTGAATGTTAGAAAGTCTTGCATTAGAAAAATATTTTATGTCAAAAAGAAAAAGTTGAATGTTAGAAAGTCTTGCATTAGAAAAATATTTTATGTCAAAAAGAAAAAGTTGAATGTTAGAAAGTCTTGCATTAGAAAAATATTTTATGTCAAAAAGAAAAAGTTGAATGTTAGAAAGTCTTGCATTAGAAAAATATTTTATGTCAAAAAGAAAAAGTTGAATGTTAGAAAGTCTTGCATTAGAAAAATATTTTATGTCAAAAAGAAAAAGTTGAATGTTAGAAAGTCTTGCATTAGAAAAATATTTTATGTCAAAAAGAAAAAGTTGAATGTTAGAAAGTCTTGCATTAGAAAAATATTTTATGTCAAAAAGAAAAAGTTGAATGTTAGAAAGTCTTGCATTAGAAAAATATTTTATGTCAAAAAGAAAAAGTTGAATGTTAGAAAGTCTTGCATTAGAAAAATATTTTATGTCAAAAAGAAAAAGTTGAATGTTAGAAAGTCTTGCATTAGAAAAATATTTTATGTCAAAAAGAAAAAGTTGAATGTTAGAAAGTCTTGCATTAGAAAAATATTTTATGTCAAAAAGAAAAAGTTGAATGTTAGAAAGTCTTGCATTAGAAAAATATTTTATGTCAAAAAGAAAAAGTTGAATGTTAGAAAGTCTTGCATTAGAAAAATATTTATGTCAAAAAGAAAAAGTTGAATGTTAGAAAGTCTTGCATTAGAAAAATATTTTATGTCAAAAAGAAAAAGTTGAATGTTAGAAAGTCTTGCATTAGAAAAATATTTTATGTCAAAAAGAAAAAGTTGAATGTTAGAAAGTCTTGCATTAGAAAAATATTTTATGTCAAAAAGAAAAAGTTGAATGTTAGAAAGTCTTGCATTAGAAAAATATTTTATGTCAAAAAGAAAAAGTTGAATGTTAGAAAGTCTTGCATTAGAAAAATATTTTATGTCAAAAAGAAAAAGTTGAATGTTAGAAAGTCTTGCATTAGAAAAATATTTTATGTCAAAAAGAAAAAGTTGAATGTTAGAAAGTCTTGCATTAGAAAAATATTTTATGTCAAAAAGAAAAAGTTGAATGTTAGAAAGTCTTGCATTAGAAAAATATTTTATGTCAAAAAGAAAAAGTTGAATGTTGGAAAGTCTTGCATTAGAAAAATATTTATGTCAAAAAGAAAAAGTTGAATGTTAGAAAGTCTTGCATTAGAAAAATATTTTATGTCAAAAAGAAAAAGTTGAATGTTAGAAAGTCTTGCATTAGAAAAATATTTTATGTCAAAAAGAAAAAGTTGAATGTTAGAAAGTCTTGCATTAGAAAAATATTTTATGTCAAAAAGAAAAAGTTGAATGTTAGAAAGTCTTGCATTAGAAAAATATTTTATGTCAAAAAGAAAAAGTTGAATGTTAGAAAGTCTTGCATTAGAAAAATATTTTATGTCAAAAAGAAAAAGTTGAATGTTAGAAAGTCTTGCATTAGAAAAATATTTTATGTCAAAAAGAAAAAGTTGAATGTTAGAAAGTCTTGCATTAGAAAAATATTTTATGTCAAAAAGAAAAAGTTGAATGTTAGAAAGTCTTGCATTAGAAAAATATTTTATGTCAAAAAGAAAAAGTTGAATGTTAGAAAGTCTTGCATTAGAAAAATATTTTATGTCAAAAAGAAAAAGTTGAATGTTAGAAAGTCTTGCATTAGAAAAATATTTTATGTCAAAAAGAAAAAGTTGAATGTTAGAAAGTCTTGCATTAGAAAAATATTTTATGTCAAAAAGAAAAAGTTGAATGTTAGAAAGTCTTGCATTAGAAAAATATTTTATGTCAAAAAGAAAAAGTTGAATGTTAGAAAGTCTTGCATTAGAAAAATATTTTATGTCAAAAAGAAAAAGTTGAATGTTAGAAAGTCTTGCATTAGAAAAATATTTATGTCAAAAAGAAAAAGTTGAATGTTAGAAAGTCTTGCATTAGAAAAATATTTTATGTCAAAAAGAAAAAGTTGAATGTTAGAAAGTCTTGCATTAGAAAAATATTTTATGTCAAAAAGAAAAAGTTGAATGTTAGAAAGTCTTGCATTAGAAAAATATTTTATGTCAAAAAGAAAAAGTTGAATGTTAGAAAGTCTTGCATTAGAAAAATATTTTATGTCAAAAAGAAAAAGTTGAATGTTAGAAAGTCTTGCATTAGAAAAATATTTTATGTCAAAAAGAAAAAGTTGAATGTTAGAAAGTCTTGCATTAGAAAAATATTTTATGTCAAAAAGAAAAAGTTGAATGTTAGAAAGTCTTGCATTAGAAAAATATTTTATGTCAAAAAGAAAAAGTTGAATGTTAGAAAGTCTTGCATTAGAAAAATATTTTATGTCAAAAAGAAAAAGTTGAATGTTAGAAAGTCTTGCATTAGAAAAATATTTTATGTCAAAAAGAAAAAGTTGAATGTTAGAAAGTCTTGCATTAGAAAAATATTTTATGTCAAAAAGAAAAAGTTGAATGTTAGAAAGTCTTGCATTAGAAAAATATTTTATGTCAAAAAGAAAAAGTTGAATGTTAGAAAGTCTTGCATTAGAAAAATATTTTATGTCAAAAAGAAAAAGTTGAATGTTAGAAAGTCTTGCATTAGAAAAATATTTTATGTCAAAAAGAAAAAGTTGAATGTTAGAAAGTCTTGCATTAGAAAAATATTTTATGTCAAAAAGAAAAAGTTGAATGTTAGAAAGTCTTGCATTAGAAAAATATTTATGTCAAAAAGAAAAAGTTGAATGTTAGAAAGTCTTGCATTAGAAAAATATTTTATGTCAAAAAGAAAAAGTTGAATGTTAGAAAGTCTTGCATTAGAAAAATATTTTATGTCAAAAAGAAAAAGTTGAATGTTAGAAAGTCTTGCATTAGAAAAATATTTTATGTCAAAAAGAAAAAGTTGAATGTTAGAAAGTCTTGCATTAGAAAAATATTTTATGTCAAAAAGAAAAAGTTGAATGTTAGAAAGTCTTGCATTAGAAAAATATTTTATGTCAAAAAGAAAAAGTTGAATGTTAGAAAGTCTTGCATTAGAAAAATATTTTATGTCAAAAAGAAAAAGTTGAATGTTAGAAAGTCTTGCATTAGAAAAATATTTTATGTCAAAAAGAAAAAGTTGAATGTTAGAAAGTCTTGCATTAGAAAAATATTTTATGTCAAAAAGAAAAAGTTGAATGTTAGAAAGTCTTGCATTAGAAAAATATTTTATGTCAAAAAGAAAAAGTTGAATGTTAGAAAGTCTTGCATTAGAAAAATATTTTATGTCAAAAAGAAAAAGTTGAATGTTAGAAAGTCTTGCATTAGAAAAATTTTTTATGTCAAAAAGAAAAAGTTGAATGTTAGAAAGTCTTGCATTAGAAAAATATTTTATGACAAAAAGAAAAAGTTGAATGTTAGAAAGTCTTGCATTAGAAAAATATTTTATGTCAAAAAGAAAAAGTTGAATGTTAGAAAGTCTTGCATTAGAAAAATATTTTATGTCAAAAAGAAAAAGTTGAATGTTAGAAAGTCTTGCATTAGAAAAATATTTTATGTCAAAAAGAAAAAGTTGAATGTTAGAAAGTCTTGCATTAGAAAAATATTTTATGTCAAAAAGAAAAAGTTGAATGTTAGAAAGTCTTGCATTAGAAAAATATTTTATGTCAAAAAGAAAAAGTTGAATGTTAGAAAGTCTTGCATTAGAAAAATATTTTATGTCAAAAAGAAAAAGTTGAATGTTAGAAAGTCTTGCATTAGAAAAATATTTTATGTCAAAAAGAAAAAGTTGAATGTTAGAAAGTCTTGCATTAGAAAAATATTTTATGTCAAAAAGAAAAAGTTGAATGTTAGAAAGTCTTGCATTAGAAAAATATTTTATGTCAAAAAGAAAAAGTTGAATGTTAGAAAGTCTTGCATTAGAAAAATATTTTATGTCAAAAAGAAAAAGTTGAATGTTAGAAAGTCTTGCATTAGAAAAATATTTATGTCAAAAAGAAAAAGTTGAATGTTAGAAAGTCTTGCATTAGAAAAATATTTTATGTCAAAAAGAAAAAGTTGAATGTTAGAAAGTCTTGCATTAGAAAAATATTTTATGTCAAAAAGAAAAAGTTGAATGTTAGAAAGTCTTGCATTAGAAAAATATTTTATGTCAAAAAGAAAAAGTTGAATGTTAGAAAGTCTTGCATTAGAAAAATATTTTATGTCAAAAAGAAAAAGTTGAATGTTAGAAAGTCTTGCATTAGAAAAATATTTTATGTCAAAAAGAAAAAGTTGAATGTTAGAAAGTCTTGCATTAGAAAAATATTTTATGTCAAAAAGAAAAAGTTGAATGTTAGAAAGTCTTGCATTAGAAAAATATTTTATGTCAAAAAGAAAAAGTTGAATGTTAGAAAGTCTTGCATTAGAAAAATATTTTATGTCAAAAAGAAAAAGTTGAATGTTAGAAAGTCTTGCATTAGAAAAATATTTTATGTCAAAAAGAAAAAGTTGAATGTTAGAAAGTCTTGCATTAGAAAAATATTTTATGTCAAAAAGAAAAAGTTGAATGTTAGAAAGTCTTGCATTAGAAAAATATTTTATGTCAAAAAGAAAAAGTTGAATGTTAGAAAGTCTTGCATTAGAAAAATATTTTATGTCAAAAAGAAAAAGTTGAATGTTAGAAAGTCTTGCATTAGAAAAATATTTTATGTCAAAAAGAAAAAGTTGAATGTTAGAAAGTCTTGCATTAGAAAAATATTTTATGTCAAAAAGAAAAAGTTGAATGTTAGAAAGTCTTGCATTAGAAAAATATTTTATGTCAAAAAGAAAAAGTTGAATGTTAGAAAGTCTTGCATTAGAAAAATATTTTATGTCAAAAAGAAAAAGTTGAATGTTAGAAAGTCTTGCATTAGAAAAATATTTTATGTCAAAAAGAAAAAGTTGAATGTTAGAAAGTCTTGCATTAGAAAAATATTTTATGTCAAAAAGAAAAAGTTGAATGTTAGAAAGTCTTGCATTAGAAAAATATTTTATGTCAAAAAGAAAAAGTTGAATGTTAGAAAGTCTTGCATTAGAAAAATATTTTATGTCAAAAAGAAAAAGTTGAATGTTAGAAAGTCTTGCATTAGAAAAATATTTTATGTCAAAAAGAAAAAGTTGAATGTTAGAAAGTCTTGCATTAGAAAAATATTTTATGTCAAAAAGAAAAAGTTGAATGTTAGAAAGTCTTGCATTAGAAAAATATTTTATGTCAAAAAGAAAAAGTTGAATGTTAGAAAGTCTTGCATTAGAAAAATTTTTTATGTCAAAAAGAAAAAGTTGAATGTTAGAAAGTCTTGCATTAGAAAAATTTTTTATGTCAAAAAGAAAAAGTTGAATGTTAGAAAGTCTTGCATTAGAAAAATATTTTATGTCAAAAAGAAAAAGTTGAATGTTAGAAAGTCTTGCATTAGAAAAATATTTATGTCAAAAAGAAAAAGTTGAATGTTAGAAAGTCTTGCATTAGAAAAATATTTTATGTCAAAAAGAAAAAGTTGAATGTTAGAAAGTCTTGCATTAGAAAAATATTTTAAATCCTGTTATATTTTGGTCCTGATGAACATCAATCGATAGAAAGCTTGAGTCGTCTTCTCTTTTCTTTAGCATTTCATGGTAATCGTTTCTTTATCATTTCTTATACAAGGCTTTGTTACATACAACTTTTTATTTTTTATTTTTGCCATAATTTTCTGACTTTGCTTCAAGCTTTGCTGTGACCAGATAGATTTTCTGTGACTTTTTGTAATATTTCGTCAACTTCATTGCAGGTGTTTCAAAACAACAAAAAAACAAACAAAAACCAGTGCATAGCTAATAGTCTCAGGTTTCCGCTTACCTCGGACAACAGAAGTTAGCATTCTCAATCCTAATGTCCCCTGACGCAGGCAGATCCACATCTCCTTGGCCCCATTCTGCAGGAAAAGGAAGGCAACAAAGGAATAGGTGGGACAATCAATACATTGATCATTGATGGCTGTGAAGACGGAAACTCTGCATCAGCAGCAAAACATGGCCTTGGTTCTGGGTTGTTCAAAATTTCCATTTTCTGAAAAGCTGGAGATTTTTTAGTATGTAGAAGAGCTATAACAAATGCACACATTGACACTTGTTTAAAATGCTGTGTGGTACTTGTCAAGTTGTTTCACAGTTCCGATTTGTTCTATCTCTTCAGCATGATAAGTAAAGCCCCAAACGTAAAACTCAAAGTTCTCAGTTGTGCAGAAAGTGGAGTTGGAACAAACAAGAACTAAGGTCAGGATTACGTATGTCATGGAGAATCTCCTGATTTCAGAGTTACATTTACAACGATCAAGTTTTAGAAGTGAGAAACATTGACTGCGCAAAACTTTTGCTTTACAATTTTTTTTTTTCTTCCGAGCTCATCATAGTTCATTTTTTGGTGGGTACTCCGTTGGTGAGTGAGCTTAACTTGTTAAACATGATTGTATTCAGACAGAACAGTCGGCATTGTCTGATCATGTTAATTGCTTTTTCTGTTTGTTTGTCTGTTTCAGTTGCCGTTTGAAAAACAGAGAAGAAACAAGATCAGTTACGGCAAACGTTTGTTAGTTTTCTACTTGCCCCTTGGTCTGTACAGAACATAAGTGTGAGCTCTTCCCACTTTCCCACTTCATCAAAAGTTCGTCCAGAGGCCACAATAATAAAGGTCTCTAACGTGGCTGTTTCTGTTAGTTCTGGTGCCTGTCCTAACCAACTATTTACTGAATGAAAGAAAGTGCAACTGTAGCATGGACAGAGAGGACGAGGTAATTAACAAACAGATGATCCGAAGGGAGCAAAATCTCTTTTATTGAGTTTGGAAGTAAAAAGGGGTGGGGCTTGTAAATTTGATCTTGGCACTCCGAGAATACCATATGCTGAGCCTCCCCACCTATCTGTTGGGTGTCTTAGGGTGTAAAAACCTACCCATCCCTCCCCCACTTCTCCATCCCCCCAAAGTCCAGCATTTACAATGACACTATACTATCCAGCTACAGTTATTACAAAGCTTGGGGTATGTGGTTGCTTTCCCCCAGACAATCCAACAGGCATATTCTCAAATTGAAAGAGTCGCAGGAAAACAGCATTTGATGAGTTTACTATCTTTATACAGCAGATAATGTTGCTATTAGTATTGTTAGCTTCCTAACCCTCTGCAGTTATAAAGGGTACCATAGTTTTCCAAAATATAGTCCCTGCCATATGAAAAGGAGTGAATTTCTTACCTGACTCACTGTCTTTCCCTATTTTCTCTATGACTACCTTGATTACTGCCAGTTTCCTAAACTTGACCTCTGTGTTAAAGACATCTATCATACTGCCTCCATTGCCAGAGTTGAATTGGAAATTAGCTCAGCTTTCATCTACTCATCCGGGGATTTTGCTAAAAAAAAAAGAGAAAAAAATGGATTGATGGATGTTTGAGTTGACATTCATGAACCAAAGAAAAAAAAAAATCCACACACACAAGAGATCATTAACTTAATTATTACATAACTAGATGAGCTACCAGGCATTGCCCAGAATAAACAATCATGTGATCCCCAACACCCCCCCCCCCTAGTATAATAAAAGTAATAAACTAAAGTCTTGCTTCAGAACCCATGCGCACCAGAACATTACGCACCAAACTGAACGCCTGATACGGTTACTTTTTATGACATGGACGCTACTACAATATATTATGAAACAAACATGCAAAAATACAGATGTTACATAGTATTCAATATTGTTATTTATTAAAAATACATGCTTGAAGTAAACAACTTTTAATTATAGCCATCATCTTCCTTATCTCAACTGCCACTTTCCTGCCAAATATAAGGCCTGAAAAGTGTATAGTTTGGTCAGTTAGTCATGCCAAAGGTTGCAAGTTACTGAAATATATAATAGATATATCACATAATTATGCTAAGCCACATAAGTCTTGAAAAACTTTCAACGGCTGTGACTTTAGAACAAATTAGGACAATACCAAAATGTTTAAAAATGAAACAAAAATTGTTCCTGTGAAATAAATGCCTTTCAGTTTTCTAATGTCTTGATGTCCTGACTTGGACAACCTACAAACAATGTCAGAACTATATGAGGTTTCAGCCTGTCGGGTCAAACGTTTTAACTGTTTCTATCTTGCCATAAATGCTCATTTGGATTTAGTTCATTTATGGGATCAATAGAACTCAAATTAAAAATGACAAAGCTTTTTATTCCATTTAATTATCTCCAGCGGTTCTAAAGTTACAACTGTTTGCGGGACGTGTGCGGCTAGTACAATAATATTCAATTATTAAAACTGCATCCAGATGTGTCCAGTATTGAATAATGTTCACAATCCGAAATAAACTTAATTGAAGTTGAATTGCAATTAATAGCTTTATATTGTTTTTGGCCCTATTTCCTTTGGTTTATGCCTGGTATAGCTTTCAAAAACTTTTGACACCGAATTAAAGGCCTGCGAGCATTTTGATACTGTAGGAAAAATAAGGTAAGTAACTGCAAATACATGAATTAATAAAATTATTCTGTAATTACCCAACACTTCAACTCTCTCCCTCCACCTCTCCCCCTCCCAATTTCTACAATTTTTACAAGCCCAACTACACTGGAGTTTTAAGACCTACTGTGGAACATTTAAATTGCGAAACCCATGAGTGGACTAGAGTGGCAAGCAGGACCTGCCGTGTTCCCCCTCGACCGACTGCACAACTTTTCTCAAACTTCAGCCAACAAACAGTCTTCGGTAGCTCAAAGTATGGATAGGCTATATTGCGCGGAATCGGTATAAAAGTCACACAATTTTTCTCAAACCGGCCAAGGCATGGTCTTCCATGACACAAAGTATGGATGGTTTAATTCATTGTGCTACATTCGAAAAAAAAAATCCAAGCACAACTTTTCTCAAACCGGTCGAAGTGTGGTCTTAGACTACCCCGGCACAAAGACTGGATGGTTTCATATATTGTGCGTGCATAAAACCAGGGGAATCTTACACCACGGCACTAGAACTGGTTCCTGCAGGATCTAATAAAGTGAAATCAAAAAGAATAAAACAAAAAATGAAAGAGAATAGACAGAGTAGAGTATAGTACAACAGAGTGAGTATAGTACAACAGAGTAGAGTATAGTACAACAGAGTAGAGTATAGTACAACAGAGTAGAGTATAGTACAACAGAGTAGAGTATAGTACAACAGAGTAGAGTATAGTACAACAGAGTAGAGTATAGTACAACAGAGTAGAGTATAGTACAACAGAGTAGAGTATAGTACAACAGAGTAGAGTATAGTACAACAGAGTAGAGTATAGTACAACAGAGGAGAGTACGGTAGAACTCAGTAGAATGGAACAGAATAGAACAGATTAGAAAGAACAGAAAGTGTAGAAAAAGAGTAAAAAGTAAAGGTAAAAAAACATTGTACCTCATTCTGTCCCCCCCCCCCCCCAATTTACAGAGAAAATGACCGTACTACTTCTTGACTCCGCCCCCCCCCCCCCCCCCCCAAAATACATTTGCTACTCATCCCCTAACCAGTCCATCACTAAGATAACATAAAAATATTTTTGCCACAGAATAAAACATTGCCCACTTCGCCTTACTCCCAACACCTAAATAACCAAATCCTATTCCCTTTCCACCCCCCTCCCCCCCCCCCCCACTTCACCCAAGCAACAAACCAAATTAAATCCAACTCTACACAAAAATAAGCTAACAGGCTGAAGAAACATTCTCTTCAAACCCCCAAATGAAAATTTCTATTAGGCATAAATAATGAAATATGGCTTATCCCAATCCCTTCACCACGCCTCCACTTCTCCTCCCCTCCCCCAAACCAACGATGCTTTTCTTTCCATCCTACAGGTAAGTTAAGTTTCCATACGTGCAGGTCATTAACTCTGCATGTGAAGTAAAACTTGTCACAAACAACTTTGATAATGTGGCAACAGCCAAAGCAAATGGGATTTAAATCATTCAAGTTTGAGATGTTATCGTGCCATGCAATGTCATGTATGTGTGGATATTGAACAATTTCATTTAGCAAATAGATTTTCAAACATTTACATTTGACACCTTCTTAATTTCTCAGCATTATGTTGGAGATTACAAATACAGCACAATCAGACGTTATGTACGATTAACTTAGAGATGAACATTTTTGGCAAAACTTTATACAAAACGTCATTTTTTCAAACTTGACTAAGGATATTTTCTGGAGTAGTAAATCATCATAAAACGTCATAAACCAAAATTGGACACAACATCAGAACCAATAAAACGGCTGAAAAAAAAATCCTGTAGAATGTCAAACTGATACGAGTACTTAGCTGTGAGTCCAGACTTGAATTTTCGTAATGCAGCACATCCGTCAATGTATGAAGGCTTGAAGTGACGCATTGGTTCCGTCCCAAGATGAAGGCACAAAGTGTTGCAAGTTTCAGATGGTAGAACATTCATTGCACAAAACTTTTGCTTTACATTTTTTTTTTTTTGTCCCGAGCTCATAATACTTCACTTTTGATGGGTACCCCATTAGTGAGTGGATTTAACTTGTCAAACGTGGTTATGTTTAGACATAAGGAAAATGTTAGTTGCCTTTTTCGTTTATTTATTTGTTTCAAATTCTGTTTGAAAAAAACAGAGAAGGAATGAGATATGTTACAGCAAATGTTTGTTAGTTTTCTACTTGCCCCTGGTCTGTACAGACCTAGGGGTGAGCTCTTCCCACTTTCCCGCTTCATCAAAAGAAGCATCCATTGTTAGTCCAGATGCCACAACAATAAAGGTATCTAAACTGCAGAGGTCCAATCTAAAGTGGCTGTTTATGTTAGTTCTGTTCCTGTCCTAACCAACTACTAACTGAATGAGAGAAAGTGCAACTGTAGCATGAAGAGAGAGGACGAGGTAATTAACGAAAAAATGATCCGAAGGGAGTAAATTCTTCTCAATGAATTTGGAAGTAAAAAGGGTGTGGGTTGAAAATTTGATCATGGCACTCCGAGAATACCCCATGTTGAGCCCCCCCCCCCCCCACCCACCTATCTGTTGGGTGTCTTTGGGTGTAAAAACCTACCCCCCTACACCCCACCTATCTGTTGAGTGTCTTGGGGTGTAAAAACCTGCCCCCCTACACCCCACTGTTGAGCGTCTTAGGGTGTAAAAACCTGACCCCCTACACCCCACCTATCTGTTGAGTGTCTTAGGGTGTAAAAACCTGCCCCCCTACCTGTTGGGGTGTCTTAGTGTGTAAAAACCTGCCCGCCCCCCCCCCCCTCCACCCCACCTATCTGTTGGGGCGTCTTAGGGTGTAAAAACCTGCCCCCCTACCTGTTGGGGTGTCTTAGTGTGTAAAAACCTGCCCGCCCCCCCCCCTCCACCCCACCTATCTGTTGGGGCGTCTTAGGGTGTAAAAACCTGCCCCCCCCCCCCCATCTGTTGGAGCGTCTCGGGGTGTAAAAACCTGCCCCCCCCACACACACACCATCCCTCCCCTGACCCCCAGCAGTTACAATGACACTCATGTGTATACCATATTGCTGCAGTTATTACAAAGTTTGGTGTATGGGAGTGTTTTCACCGGGCCGGACAATCCAACAGGCATATTCTAAAACTTAAAAGAGTCGCAGGAAAACAGCATTTGATAAGTTTACTATCATTATATAGCAGATATTATAGCTATTAGTACTATTGTTAGTTTCCTAACCCTCTGCAGTTATAAAGGGTACCATAGCTTTCCAAACTGAGTCCCTACCCTATGAAAAGGAGTGAATTTCTTACCTGACTCACCGTCTTTGCCTTTCTTCCTCTAGGACTTCCTCGATTCCTCTCAGTTCCCTAAACTTGGCCTCTTGTGCTAAAGAGATCTATCGTACTGCCTCCTTTGCCGTAGTTGTATTTGAAATTAGCTTAGATATCATCTACTTACCCAGGCAAGATTTTTGCCAATACACAAAAATTTCACATGTCTCCAAAAACAAACTGTTCTGATGCCAACTGCAAACAGATGCAAGAAAAATAGTGAGCTTTTTTTGGTAAACATGATGCACTGTATATTATAATATTAATAGTAATAACATATATATAAATATACTAGCTGTAAAACTAAACATTTCAATCTATTACTGTCATGAAAAGCATACGTATTCTTTACAGTACGATTTTCCATCTATCGCTCACCCCTCCTTTTTGAGCATATGTACTTTATGGATGGCCCCTGGTCAACCTGTATGAGAGAGAGAGAGAGAGAGAAAGAGAGAGAGAGAGACAGACAGACAGACAGAGAGAGAGCGAGAGAGAGAGAGAAGGAGAGAGAGCAAGAAAGATAGGGAGAGAGAAAATTGTGGTGTAGAACAATAAAATATTTCATGTCAATATTTGCATTAGATGTTTGGGGGGCTTTATGGGGATGGGGCCAGGGTGGGGGTGGGGAAGTACAACAAAGGGTTGCAATGAAGGGGAATAATTATTCCGTTTAGGGGAAGCTATTATGAAAATACATGCCTCATTGTTTCGGAAAAGGGTCAACATATAAATTCAAACCCAATTTTTTAAATCTAAGAGATTGCATTAATTTCTAGGACCAAATTCAAGAAAGCTTCAGTTCAACGAGGTT
Organism: Onchidella celtica; assembly: GCA_963931925.1. Lineage (NCBI taxonomy): Eukaryota > Metazoa > Mollusca > Gastropoda > Systellommatophora > Onchidiidae > Onchidella > Onchidella celtica. The sequence continues at coordinate 52,480,551 of OZ007580.1, forward strand.
TTATCATTTCTCTCAATCACTAAGAAAGAAACATGGACTACTGTACACTTGAATTCACATGGTCATTCATGAACAAAGGAAACAAAGCCAAACAGAGGAGAACATTAACTTTAATAATACATAAAAAATTATATATATCAAGCCACATAAATCTTGCAACAAACTTTAAATAGCTGTAACGTTTGAAAGAATCAGGTCAATTCAAACATTTTTAAAAAAGAAGTAAAGATTCTTCATGTGAAGTAAAAATCTTGCAGTTTTCTAATGACTTGATACACAGACAACCAAATAAGGTTCAGAACTATATGAGGTTTCAGCCCGTCAGGTCAAGTCTTTTAACTATTTCTATCTTACCAGAAATGCTCATTTAGATCTAGTTCATTTATGGAATCAATACAACTTGAATTAGAAATGACAAGCCTTTTTATTTCATTCAGTTATCTCCAGAGATTCAAAAGTTACAATTGTTTGCTACACGTATGCGGCCTGGTATAGTAAAATTCAATATGCTCATTTAGATTTAGTTCATTTATGGGATCAATAGAACTCGAATTAAAGATGACAAAGCTTTTTATTTCATTTAATCATCTCAAGCGGTTCTAAAGTTACAATTGTTTGCAAGACGTGTGCAGCTAGTACAATAATATTCAATAATTAAAATGCATCCAGATGTGTCCAGTATTGAATAATGTTCCCAATCAGTAACAAACCTAATTGAAGTTGAATTGCAATTAACAGTTTTTATTATTGTTAACCCCATTTGCTTTGGTTTATGTCTGGTATATCTTTCAAGAACTTTTGACACCTAATTAAAGGCCTGCAAGCCTTTTGATACAATGGGTAAAGTAAGGTATGTAGCTGCAAATACGTAAAATTGATCACAAATTATTCTGTAATTAGTCAACACCTCCCTTCCAATTCACCCGTCCTCCTCCCCGAACTCTTACTATCTTTACAAGCCCAACTACACTGGAATTTAACACCTAACGTTATTCAGTTAAGATCGCGAACCCCAAGAGTAGACTAGAGTGGCATGCAGGACCTACCGCATTCCCCCTTGACCGACCCGCAACTTCTCTCAAACTCTGGCCACCAAACAGTCTTCGGTAGCTCAAAGTATGGATGCGCTATATTGCGTGGAATCGGTATAAAAGGCGCACAACTTTTCTCAAACCGGCCAAGGATTGGTCTTCCATGACACAGCCTGGATGGTTTAATATATTGTGCTAACATTCAACAAAAAAAAATCAATGCACAACTTTTCTCAAACCGGTCGAGGCATGGTCTACCCCGGCACAAGTAAGGATGATTTCTTATATTGTGCTTTCATACATCCAGGGGGACTCTTCACCGCGGTACTATAGAGATCTGGTCTCCAGACTGGTTCCTGCAGTATCTCATAAAGTGAAATCAAAAATAATAAAAATGATATAAAGTAAAATGAAATAGAGAATAGAGGGAATAGATTAGATAATACAGAACAGAGTAGAGTAGAGTAGAACTGAGTAGAATGGAACATAATGGATCAGAATAGAAAGAACAGAAAAACTAGAAAAAAAAAAATAAATAATAAAAAACACTGTACTTCATCCCACCCCACCCAAATTTACAATTAAAAATTGCCCTACTTCTTTCTACACCCCCCCCCCAATACATTTGCTACTCATCCCCCCTCCTCGCCCCCACTAACATAATAGATATATCAAAGTACAGCATATTTGCCACAGAATAAAACATTGTCCACTCCACCTTATTCCTAACATCAAAAAAATAATAATAATTCCAATGCCCCCGCCCCAGCAAATTAAATCCAAGTCTACACAAAAATTAACTAACAGGCTGAAGAAAAATTCCCTTCAAACCCCCAAATAAACATTTCTGTTCAGCGTGAGTAATAAAATATGGCCTATCCCACTCCCTCCCCCTCCCCCCCCCCCCACCACCAACGACGCTTTTCTTTCCATCCTACAGCAACAGGTAAGTTAAGTTTCCATACTGGCAGGTCTTTAACTCTGGATGTGATGTAAAACTTCCCAAACAACTTTGAGGATGTGACAAAAACTAAAGCAAATAGAATTTGAACCATTTAAGTATGAGATGTTATCGTGCCACGCAATGTCATGTATGGACACTGAACTATTTAATTTAGGAAATAGATTTTGTAACATTTAAATTTTAGACTTTATTCATTTGTCAACATTGTGTTGGAGATTATAAATACAGCACAATCTGATATTATGTATGAGTAATTTAGAGATGGGGGTTTTTGCAAAAACTTTATATAAAGTCTTGTCGATGTTTCAGATTTAACAATGGATATTTTTTGAAGTGGTAAATCGTCATAAAACTTTATAATTCAAAACTGGACACAACATCAGCATAGAAAGTATGGCACAAACTGCACAGGTAGTGGAGGCTTCAAGCAAGGTCCCCGTTCTACCGCTGGCTAATCGTCCCCTAGAATGACAAGGTTCGAACCCCCTTCCTTCAACTTTTGAGACATCGAAGATTGGAGTTTCATGTGATCATCGCTTTTAAAGCAAGCAATTTTTTTATTTTTTTTTAGGAATACTTACAATTTACACACCAAACTGCCTTGATACTTCGACACAATGGGAAAGTCCTGTAGAAGTAGTGTTTAATGTGTTACGCAGTGCAGCCAAATAGTGGAGACAGAACCTTGTCATTCTACGGGGATGTAATGCTGACGACGACGACGACTGGACTGTAGACCCCAAATAACACAGCACTGCATAGAATTCGGATTTCAACTACATCACTCAAGTTAGGAAAACAGCCAAGGTGGTGGAGTTGTCTTCCTGTGTGAAGAATGAAACCAATCATGACTTCCTAATCTATCAAGGGAAGGCTTGACTTTTACACTTACCCTGTAGTATAATAAATACTTTGTTATTACGTTTAGCCATTGACACTATTATTAGTATTATGAGTCAGACCAGCAGCTCTCACAGAATCAAACATTCACAATTGAATGAATGATTAATATATCTAATATTTACATGTTTCCCTCAAAGGACAGTACTTTCCTTAACAGACTTCATCCTGGTAGGTTAATAATAATTGACTAAACGGCATTTCTGTGAATTTCGCAGAGGCAGCAGTTATACTTAAATAACCTTATTAGAGGTAGGTTCCTTATGGACCTTAAATAAAATACACATTTGTTGTACAAGTTTACTTACCACTCAGCAGCAGCTCAAATGTGGACAAAATGTTACGCTAGAGTTCTGTGGACTTCTGTCTCTCTCAGCTCAATACGGAAGTAGTTGTGGTCTCTCCTTCAGCATCAGGCTGGTGAATGCTCTCACCGGTCGGAAATCGGAAGGTGCATCCGCGGGATTTATACCTACTTGGGCAGCGGCTAAGGATGCTGGCACAAAGTATGGGTCAGCTATACTCATGACTACATTGTGGACCCTCAGCTCCACCACTGCTACTTCCTCCACAAAAACTAACTGCGAATTTCCATGTAATATGATTTTTCCAAGATAAGCCTCACCTAAGTTTGGGTTTGGAGAAATCACGTCGACAGGATAACGGCCACATTGTGCTAGGGAGAAGCAAGACGATAGACAGAATATAACAGAATGACAGGATCTAGGACAGAAGGAGACACTACCAGAAGCACCCGCCAGCCACACCTAAGAATTATAATACAGAAACAATACAATCAAATGCACAAGCACAGGAAAAACACACCAAGCTTTTGCTATGTGTTTACCTTTATAAAGGGGATAAAAATATGACAGGGTGGAAAATTGAACCAATAAAACAACCAAACAAAGAAAATAAAATGCAGAATGTAAAACCAATACGAGTACTTAGCTGTGAGTTCAGACTTGAATTTTCATAATGGAGCACATCTGCCAGTGTATGTTGTCTCGAAATGATGTACTGGTAGTGGTACGATACCAAGATGAAGGCGCAAAGTGGTGCCTCAGATCAGGTCAGGTTTGGTACGCAGCATGGTTTAGCCGCAGAAAAAGAAAAAGAAAAAAAAGATTTTAAACAAACAAAGAGAATTCACATTTCTTGGCTCATCTGTGGCAGCGCTGTACACTGATGCCACGGGAAGGCATGACACCAAGTTAAAAAAATTAAGCGCTGCTCAGTCTCAAAGGGCCCCTCAGCCCCCAAGTCACAAGACTTGAGTTTCCTCTATTCTAAAGTTTAGCAAAGTAACCACGTCAGAAGCATTTTACATAAAATTTTTGCATATAAAAGTGTGTTTTTTAATGTTATCTGTAAGAACTCCATAAAATGGTTCTCTGGCAAATCTATCATCCTTTCATTTCACATAAACCCCAAATTAATTCTGGATGTAAAATCATAGTTTGAGTTGAGTTTGGAGAAAGCACGTCGATACTAGTTATAGGTCACACTGTGCTAGGAAGAGGTAAGACGATAGACAGAATATAACAGAATGATAGGACAGGAAGTTCGGGATCTAACAGGAAGTTCGGGATCTAACAGGAAATGGCCCCTGCTGAAAAGTCTACGAATTTTGTAAATATGATAAAAACATGACAAAGAGAGGAGGAACAACATGGATGAGGAAAATAACTGACAGAAGAGAATGGACAGCATTGTCGGAGGGGGGGGGGGAGGGGGGGGGGGCTACATCCTGTAGTGGCTGGACAACACCTGAGTGAAGGTGAAAAATCAAAACATTTCATCAATAATAACAGAGGAAACTAAATCTGTACATGAATACAGCGGCTGAATCATTGTAGGTCTATCCCATCTGTGGACATCCAGGCTGGTTAACATTCTGTGTTACTGCTGTAAATCCCTCCATATGTAGCACAATGAAATCCCTTTGAATTAAATTTATCCAGGGAAACCTAAGCCATCATTCTTCATTGAAAGGTTAAATTTCTCCCTCTTTCCTACAAAGAGTTTGCTTTTATGCTGTTTCCTCCCATGAGATATATTTTCCCCTCTTTCCTCCTACACGTTATTTTCACTCTGTTTCATCCTATGCTACCCTCACTTCGTAACATCGCAATTCTCATAATTTACAAATTCTTCAATTAGAGATGTTAGCGCTATCAAACTCTGTCCTGCAACTTTCATTTTTCCCACTACAACACTATCTTTTTAAGTTTCACCTTTAACAAGAAAGTTCCAAAAGTATCTTGGCAAAATACGAGGAATAAGCAGAGAATCAAAATCCTGGAAAAAAAAGTTTTGATCCAGACCAAAAAATTTCCCAAACATTGTTAACAAAATATCCTGCATCAAAAAGTCCTAATTAACTATCCATTATTTACTTAGGTATCGTGTCTCCAAAAAGACTCAATTTACAGAAAGAAATAGTCTCAGTCTTTCACATTCGCCTTATGGAGGGTTGACACCAGGTTCCAGTGTTACCACGGTCACAAAATGTGAAGTTCTCGACGTAAAAATGCCAAACAGGCAGGACCAGAAGCATGATACAGATGGTATTGTCAGTCAAAAACATGGGGACTAAATACAGGTCAGTAGTGCTAGCAATTTGAATAGGATTATAACAGGTTAGCAGTGTTAGTGTATGAAGAAGATTATAACAGGTTAGCAGTGTTAGTGTATGAAGAAGATTATAACAGGTTAGCAGTTTAGGGTATGAAGAAGATTATAACAGGTTAGTAGTATTAGGGTATGAAGAAGATTATAACAGGTTAGTAGTATTAGGGTATGAAGAAGATTATAACAGGTTAGTAGTATTAGGGTATGAAGAAGATTATAACAGGTTAGCAGTATTAGGGTATGAAGAAGATTATAACAGGTTAGTAGTATTAGGGTATGAAGAAGATTATAACAGGTTAGTAGTACTAGTGGTATGAAGAGGAACATAACAGGTTAGAAATGTATGAAGAGGGCTAAGACAGGTTAGTTAGTAGAGTTAGTATTATGAAGAGAACTATAACAGGTTAGTAATGTTAGTATTATGAAGAGGTCTATTACAGGTTAGTAAAGTTAGTATTATGAAGAGGTCTATAACAGGTTAGCAGAGTTAGTAATATTATGGAGCTAGGTTAGTAGTGTTGCAAAATTATGGGGTCTATATGTACATATAGGCTGATAGCGTTAGTAAAATTGTGGGGTCTATATGTACATATAGGTTGATAGCGTTCGTAAAATGATGGGGTCTATATGTACATATTGGCTGATAGTGTTAGTAAAACTGTGGGGTCTATATGTACATATAGGTTGATAGCATTAGTAAAAAAATTAATTATGGGGTCTATATATGTACATAATTATAGGTTGATAGTGTTAGTAAAATGATGGGGTCTATATGTACATATAGGTTGATAGCGTTAGTAAAATGATGGGGTCTATATGTACATATAGGTTGATAGCATTAGTAAAATGATGGGGTCTATATGTACATATAGGTTGATAGCATTAGTAAAATGATGGGGTCTATATGTACATATAGGTTGATAGTGTTAGTAAAATGATGGGATCTATATGTACATATAGGTTGACAGTGTTAGTAAAATGATAGGTGCTCTAAGGGAGATTAAGCTGTATTTACACGTTCATGGAAACAGAAACGAAAACGGAGACATCAAAAACCCTTCCAGTAGTGACACAGAAAGAATGTTTTCATTTGTTTGCAAACGCCATTTCTATCTGCAAGAAAACAGTCTTTCCTGTTGCTACTTGATGGATTTTTGACGTTTCCACTGCCATTTCTGCACACATGAAAACACAGCTTAGGTGGCGTTATGCAAACCATGGAGGCTATGTATAGGTTAGTTGTAGTAATGTTAGTGATGAGCTTCCAGAATATCTACTTTGTGACTGGGCAACACTGACTTCCCCTGGGCCACCAAACATGGCATATATGGCATCTGTTATTGAAAGGCTGAGACAGGATACAAATCACTTTTCAAAATTTCAAGGCCAGAAGTAAGGTCCAAGAGTTCAACATCACAGCATTCTTCTTGGTTAAAAAAAAAAGCAACAAAAAAATCACCACACTGACTTTTATTTTAATTTTTTATATTGCATGTGCACCTACTAACTCTGGCCAGAATTAATATTTTTTCAGAAAGGTCCCAATATCCACAAATGAAAGGTCAAGATTCTGTTCTATTTCACCCCTGATCCTACCGCCAGCTTTTATTTTAACAGACCAATGAAAAGAAAAACTAGATCCCTCCCCCCCCCCCCCCCACTCCATCAGTTTGAGTTATTACAAACTGAATCACCTCTTTCATCCCCCTCCCCCCCCCCACTCCATCAGTTTGAGTTATTACAAACTGAATCACCTCTTTCATCCCCCCCCCCCCCCCACCCTCTGAAATTAGCACACATCACCGAAATGGACACTGCCAACTAAGAGTGGGTCAGATCTACCCAGAAAGAGGTATCTTACAAGAATCTCAATAAAGTTGTTGAAATAATACTTGGCTGCACACAAAGGAAGGGTTTATTAGTGGAGGCGTGGGGAGGCAGCACCCACAGTAGCTGAGCAGCCTTATTTAAGGATAGCACTGCTCACCTCAACTGAGGAAGGGGCTAGAAAAGGTGCCCTAAAGAAAGCCCACTTCACATCACCCTGACTGGTATACCGCGACCAGTGGGGATCCCTTTTTGCGGTCGAAACAAAAAGAAATTCAGCTTACTCAGGCTAGGAGCCTGGAATATACGCACACTACAGGACAACTCAAACAACCCGGAAAGACGCACTGCACTTATTGCCATTGAGCTCAGCAGGTACAACCTGGACATAGTGGCACTCAGTGAGACCAGACTCCCTGATAGTGGCCAACTCAAAGAGCTCAGTGGTGGATACACCTTCTTCTGGAAAGGCAAGGGTGCAGTCGAACCGAGACAGCATGGTGTTGGGTTTGCAATTAAAAATGACCTTGTCAGAAACTTGCAGTCCATGCCAATTGAAATAAATGACAGGCTAATGACACTCAGGATCCCAGTTGGGAAAAGCCAGTCAGCCACCCTCATTAGCGCATATGCGCCCACCATGACAAACCCAGATGAAGCCAAAGACAAGTTCTATTCTGATCTAGAATCTGTCATATGCTCTGTCCCGGCAGCTGATAAGCTGATTCTCTTGGGGGACTTCAATGCTAGGGTTGGCTCCGAAATCTCAGCGTGGCCAAATGTTTTGGGCCCTCATGGAGTTGGTTCATGCAATAACAATGGGTTGCGCTTATTTACTTTGTGCGCTGAATTTGGCCTGTTCATTACCAACACAAACTTTAGTCTCCCCGTGAGAAACAGAACGTCATGGATGCATCCCCGCTCAAAGCATTGGCATCTCATAGACTATGTCATTGTGAGGAAGACTGACAGAAAGGATGTCCTTGTAACAAAGGCGATGTGTGGTGCCGAGTGTGGAACTGACCACAGACTCATTGTTTGCAAGCTCAGACTAACATTGAGGCGCAATAGATGCCCTCAAGGGAAAGCGCCACCTAAACGCCTAAATGTTTCAAAACTCTGCTCAGCTGAGAAACAGAGCGAGCTCTCATCAGAACTTTCCTCAAGATTGGATTGCGTGACTTTTGACCCTGAGAACATTGAACAGAGCTGGACTGACCTAAATACGACTGTACACTCTTGCGCCAGCAGCACAGTTGGTTTTCCTGTCCGCAAGCACCAGGACTGGTTCAATGATAATGATAATGAAATCAAAGTGCTCATCAAAGAAAAAAATAGTCTCATCCAAGCTCACTGCAGTGACCCCTCTTCCACAGCAAAAGCTGATGCACTGCGTGCATGTACGGGTGTACTCCAGAAGAAGCTGAGGAAAATGAAAAATGACTGGCTTGAAGAGCGAGTAAGAGAAACTCAGAAATATGCCGACACAAACAACACTAGAAAGTTCTTTGAGAGCCTCCGAGCTGTGTTTGGACCATCCCGCTCTGGCACTACGCCACTTCTTGCGTCAGATGGTTCAACACGCATTGTTGAATTGAATGCCATAATTCAGCGTTGGGCAGAACATTTCGGAGGTGTGCTAAATCGGCCATCAAATATAAATACTGAGTCCATTGACCGCCTCCCTCAGACTCCTATTAATGCAGCTCTTGCCAAGCCATTCACAGCAAATGAGACCCGAACTGCCACAAATCAGATGTCCTTTAACAAATCACCAGGCGTGGATTCAATTCCTGCTGAGGTGTATGCCTTCGGTGGAGAAAAGCTTATTGAAAGGTTGACCGAGTTGTTCAATCATATGTTGAAAGCAGGGAAGCTGCCACAGGACTTCAAAGATGCTTCAATCATCCATCTGTCCAAAAAAAAGGGGACAGCCAAGTCTGTGACAACCATCGTGGAATCTCTCTACTTTCAATTGCTGGCAAAATATTGGCAAGAATGCTTCTGAATCGCCTTCTTGATCACCTCTCGTCAAATGACTTGCTTCCCGAGAGCCAATGTGGCTTTCGTAAAGAGAGGGGAACGGCGGATATGATTTTTGCTGCCAGACAGATTCAGGAAAAATGCATGGAACAAAATAAAGCGCTGTATATCACATTTGTTGACCTCACAAAAGCATTTGACACAGTGTGTCGTGAAGGCCTCTGGAAAATCTTGGCGAAGTTTGGGTGTCCACCCGAATTCATCACAATAGTGCGCCAGTTTCATGATGGCATGCAAGCTGCAGTCAAAAGCAACGGCAGTGTTTCAGAGCCCTTTGCTGTCACAAATGGGGTAAAACAGGGTTGTGTCTTAGCCCCAACTCTGTTCAGCATCATGTTCTCTGCAATGCTACAAGAAGCCTTTAGCTCTCCTCCTCAAGGGGTAAGCATCAAGTACCGAACTGATGGCAGTCTATTCAACCTCAGGAGACTTCAGGCAAAAACCAAAACCAAAAGTACTCAAGTCTGTGACCTACTATTTGCTGATGATTGTGCACTTCTGGCACACGATGAGGATAGCATGCAAAACTGTGTTGATAAGTTCTCTAGTGCCTGTGACAACTTTGGCCTCACAATAAGCACAAAGAAGACGGAAGTGCTCCATCAGCCTACTCCAGACGACAAGTATCCTGTGACCCCAAATATCAAAGTCCATGACAGTCTTCTGAAGGTGTCGGAGAACTTCACCTATCTTGGCAGTACACTGTCTTCCGCGGCTCGTGTTGATACTGAAATTCTCTCAAGAATCAGCAAAGCCAGCTCTGCATTTGGCAGGCTTCGAAAGAGAGTATGGGATGTTGCCGGCATTCGCACAGACACTAAGCTGAAAGTGTACAATGCTGTGGTCCTTCCCACCCTACTCTATGGGGCTGAAACCTGGACAGTGTACCAATCGCATGCCAGAAAACTAAATCACTTTCATCTGGCCTGCCTTAGAAAGATCCTAAGGATCAAATGGCAGGATAAAATTCCAGACACTGAGGTCCTCAATCGTGCCAAGGAATTGAGCATCTTCTGCCACCTGAAAAAAATTCAGCTACGTTGGGCAGGACATGTTGTCAGAATGCCCGACTCCAGACTCCCTAAGCAAATCTTCTTCTCTGAGCTCTCCAATGGAACGAGGAATGTTGGCGCCCCAAAGAGACGTTACAAAGACACTCTCAAGCAATCACTGAAGGCCTTTGCCATTGATGTGAGTGAGTGGGAAAAGCTCTCGCTTGATCGTGCAAATTGGAGGGCGGCCCTTACCAGAGGCAGCAAAGCATGGGAAGCTGACAGAGTCCAGCAGGCTATCAAAAAAAAGAGAACGGCGCAAGAAAAGGCCCAGTGGTACTGAACCAACGGAGCACTCTTGTCATTTATGCGGAAGGGTCTGCAGGGCAAAAATAGGACTTATCAGTCACATGAGAAGCCATAAGTCATGAAAGAACAGTCTTTCCATTCTGTCCTCTGTGTCCTTTAGTTCTCTTTATTGTCCATGTGTTGAAATTCTCAACAATTTCTGTTCTTTATTCCTCTGGTGTTGTTAAGGTCATCATCATACCTGATGGACGAACTATTATGTTTCCAATCAACACTCAACTTTATGTAAGTCTTTTTTTTTTCTTTTTCTCGGCGTGTTATTTCTCTATCACATATCACTCATTTGTCGTCAAAAATTCACAAAAATGAAATTTCGTTTCAAGTGTTTTCTATCGATTTTGAGTTTGAGTTCAAATTTTGCGACACTTTATTTATGTTTCGTATTCAGAGCTTTTAACATAAAATTAAATACATTCATATAATTTTAACACACTTGTAAAATTCTGAAATACTTGTTTTGTATAGTCTTGGAAAAAGTTTTGTGAATGAGTATACAGTTTTTAAATCAAGTTGTACATCTTAGCCTCTATCTTGTATCAAAGAGATTCACTGTTGAAAACATCTGTGTCTCTCACCTACATTCTGCAATCGTGAAACATGCAGTTTTCATCACACTTTGCGTAATGATTAAAAGAATGGATTCTGCTTGAGGAAACTACAGCAATGTTGTCAAGGTATTGGGTGGTAAGTGATAAACTCATGCGGCTGTCCTCTAATAGCATTTTCTTTTCTCTTCCATCAATGTAGTTCCCCATCTTTATAATATCAAAGCCTCTAAGGGATGACCCAGGCTTTGTTTTGAAGTCCAGAATGAATGATAATGATTGTTTTCAGTGCGTGACACATGCCAGAATATGTCATTTTCTATTGGAGATGGGAACCGTGCTACAGTGTCTTTGTCACCAGTGTGTGACAAGTGTGCGGTTTAGCACTGACCTATTCTTTCCAAGGGGTAAGCATCAAGTACCGAACTGATGGCAGTCTATTCAACCTCAGGAGACTTCAGGCAAAAACCAAAACCAAAAGTACTCAGGTCTGTGACCTACTATTTGCTGATGATTGTGCACTTCTGGCACACGATGAGGATAGCATGCAAAACTGTGTTGATAAGTTCTCTAATGCCTGTGACAACTTTGGCCTCACAATAAGCACAAAGAAGACGGAAGTGCTCCATCAGCCTACTCCAGACAAGTATTCTGTGACCCCAAATATCAAAGTTCATGACAGTCTTCTGAAGGTGTCGGAGAACTTCACCTATCTTGGCAGTACACTGTCTTCCGCGGCTCGTGTTGATACTGAAATTCTCTCAAGAATCAGCAAAGCCAGCTCTGCATTTGGCAGGCTTCGAAAGAGAGTATGGGATGTTGCCGGCATTCGCACAGACACTAAGCTGAAAGTGTACAATGCTGTGGTCCTTCCCACCCTACTCTATGGGGCTGAAACCTGGACAGTGTACCAATCGCATGCCAGAAAACTAAATCACTTTCATCTGGCCTGCCTTAGAAAGATCCTAAGGATCAAATGGCAGGATAAAATTCCAGACACTGAGGTCCTCAATCGTGCCAAGGAATTGAGCATCTTCTGCCACCTGAAAAAAATTCAGCTACGTTGGGCAGGACATGTTGTCAGAATGCCCGACTCCAGACTCCCTAAGCAAATCTTCTTCTCTGAGCTCTCCAATGGAACGAGGAATGTTGGCGCCCCAAAGAGACGTTACAAAGACACTCTCAAGCAATCACTGAAGGCCTTTGCCATTGATGTGAGTGAGTGGGAAAAGCTCTCGCTTGATCGTGCAAATTGGAGGGCGGCCCTTACCAGAGGCAGCAAAGCATGGGAAGCTGACAGAGTCCAGCAGGCTATCAAAAAAAGAGAACGGCGCAAGAAAAGGCCCAGTGGTACTGAACCAACGGAGCACTCTTGTCATTTATGCGGAAGGGTCTGCAGGGCAAAAATAGGACTTATCAGTCACATGAGAAGCCATAAGTCATGAAAGAACAGTCTTTCCATTCTGTCCTCTGTGTCCTTTAGTTCTCTTTATTGTCCATGTGTTGAAATTCTCAACAATTTCTGTTCTTTATTCCTCTGGTGTTGTTAAGGTCATCATCATACCTGATGGACGAACTATTATTATTATTCTTTCCTTGTGGGATACCACCTGCTGACCATGCCTTGGATACCACCTGCTGACCATGCCTTAAGCAGATAGATTTTCATTGTTTTTCTTTTATTTGAAATGTGTGTTTGTGCTGGGAAAATTTAGGAATCACACATTGTGATTCACTTACATACAAGAAGCACCAAGGACACCATGGCTTGGTCAGATCAATGGCATCAATAACAAAATGTGCTGTGGTAAGTGTCACAAAGCCCAGAGTAAAATCAAATGTAACCAGCATTCAGAGATTTCCACATGCCTAATTGAATCTTGACAAATGTATTGAAGGCTGGGAATTATCTCTCATGCTTGGATGTGAAGAATTTTCTCTATTCTAGTTGTTGTTGTTTTTTTTACACCATTGATATTTGGTAGACAAAGATTTTCTAGTATCTCTCTCAACCTGTGTGTTAAGTGAAACAAAATGAGCTATGCTGTCCCTTTGGCATTCAACTCATCTTGTTAAAGAAAAAAATCACTAGCAAAAAGCAGACTTTTCCTTTTTCTTTTATTTGAAATGTGTGTGTAGGCAGGGAGAAGGTAGGAACCGACACATTGTGAGAGTTCCATACAAAAGAACCATCAAGAACAGTTGGCTTCTTCAGGTTAATGGCGTCAATAACAAAATGTATAGATGTTTTGCAAAGGCCGGAATGTGTTTTCGGTACATTACATATGTCAGCACATGTTATTGTCTATTTGAGACTGGGAACCATGATACAGCGTCTTTGTCATGAGTGTGTGACAAGTGTGCCAGTTAGCACTGACCTGTTGTTTCCTTGTGGGATACCACCTGCTGACCATGCCTTAAAGGATGTGTATGACATGTTCTGGGTGTCCAATATGGGTGTAACCATCAAAATATTGATTGTGAGATTTTGGTGTTTTTGAACTCATTAGCCATACATTAGCCATACATTAGCCATCCTTGCAGTCCTTGTACCCGAGTCAATATATTTTTCAGCCGAAAAAAGTCTTTTTTACTGTAAAAAATGACTTTGAAAGTGGGAGATTGAGGTGATACGTTCAAATCTGAACCAAATGATTGGCTACCAGTTTTCGGTCGGCCAATCAGCAAAGTTTCCTAGCTGAAGCCGTGGCGGCTTTTGGTAATGCTAAAGCAGCAGCAGTATTTGAAGTTGATGGAGAGGCATGCTGCTCTGCAGTCGCTGAGGCAGTGGTAGCTTTTGGTATTGGTGTAGAGGTCTGTTCCTCTGCAGTAGCTGAACTGGTAGCTCTTGAGGTTGATGTGGAGGGATGATGCTCATATTGACAAAGAAGAATGCTCAAATCATGTCAGTACACGTTTAGGAACAGCACTGGGCAAACTTGGTGCTGACCATAAAGAAACAAAAAAAAAAACCACTTGGTGGACGTGGTTAGGGCAGACTGACGGACTCGGCAATAAAATCGTTCACGCATTACTATGGCAAAGCAATCAGAAGCAAAGATACTGTGCCAAAAATGAGAAATGCGGTGATGGCAAAACTGTATCATTGTATGTCAACAGACGCAAAGCCCCAACATCAGTTCTGTCCACCAGGCCCAACATCGTGGTGCTTTTACCAGCGTGACCTGCACCATCAGCGACAACCTAGAGCTCATAAGGGGCAAACAAAGACTCCGCTCAACCAGGAATTGTTGGAATCTCTTCTCATGCCTATATATGAGAGACTTACCTCAACAGAACTTTTATCTAGATGTCTGCGCCATAAGACACAAAACCCAAATGAATCGTTACATTCATTGATCTGGGCAAAATGTCCAAAGACCACCTTGGTGGGACGAGCACGCCTCCGTCTGGGAACAGCACTAGCCATATCGGATTTCAACGTGGGCTCAAAGGGAAGACATTTGCTTATGAAGCACCCGGGACTTAAGGCGGACAGACACACGACCAAGCAGGGACAGAGAAAAGACAATATTCGCTTAGTGAAATCAGAAATCAGCGCCCTCCAGGCACAAAGTAATGATAAAGCAAAATAGAGAATAGCACTAGCAGCAGAGGAGGAGGCTTTAGAGAGTCAGAAGGGCTTATTTATTGGCCTGGGGAGGTTTCAGCACTAAAAAACGGTTGTCGCATTTCTTGGATCTGCCCACAATGTTTGGTCTTAATACTTAAGGGCGGGGTATGTTGTTAAAATAATTTTTTGTTGTGTTACTTTACCACTGTAGCTTGCTACACTTGGTGTGAGTGTTTAGACAATTGGATGACAAAAAATTTGATATGCAGAATATGTGTTTACTCCAGACGGTTTTTGTTTTATCAGGGTTTTAAACTTTAAATCTTTTGATGTTGATTTTGACGCAATTTGATTTGGTTTTTTGGATATTTTGAGCTTGTTTATGAGAGTATCTTGTTGAGATTTGGCATGGATGTTGTCTAGATGTGTATAAATGAAATTATAAGAGATATTTCAAAATTTTATTATAATGTGTCTTTCAGGAAGTTTATTCACTCACTGTGTGAGGTTCCGAATCAATGTCAGTAAATGCTCACTCACATCATGTTGTAAGATAAATATCATTAGCTTTAAAAGGCAAAAATGCTTCATAATTTCAGTCTATAAGGTCAAAACTGGGTCTGTGCAACATTTTGAGGGTCTATCATTGTTGTGTGTGAATTAAAATCTAAAATGAATTATTCAGTTATTTTGTGTGTAAAATAAACAGAACCCGCCATGACGGCTTATTACTGTTCCAAAAACCTCTGACTTGCTGTTATATCATCTTTTTGTAGTTAGTTTGTCACTTGAAACCTATCGCTATCACCTCTCCATCCTCCCTCCTTAATTATTTATTTACTTGTCATACACATCCCTTAAGCAGATAGATTTTCATTGTTTTTCTTTTATTTGAAATGTGTGTTTGTGCTGGGAAAATGTAGGAATCACACATTGTGATTCACTTACATACAAGAAGCACCAAGGACACCATGGCTTGGTCAGATCAATGGCATCAATAACAAAATGTGCTGTGGTAAGTGTCACAAAGCCCAGAGTAAAATCAAATGTAACCAGCATTCAGAGATTTCCACATGCCTAATTGAATCTTGACAAATGTATTGAAGGCTGGGAATTATCTCTCATGCTTGGATGTGAAGAATTTTCTCTATTCTAGTTGTTGTTTTTTTTACACCATTGATATTTGGTAGACAAAGATTTTCTAGTATCTCTCTCAACCTGTGTGTTAAGTGAAACAAAATGAGCTATGCTGTCCCTTTGGCATTCAACTCATCTTGTTAAAGAAAAAAATCACTAGCATGAAGCAGACTTTTCCTTTTTCTTTTATTTGAAATGTGTGTGTAGGCAGGGAGAAGGTAGGAACCGACACATTGTGAGAGTTCCATACAAAAGAACCATCAAGGACAGTTGGCTTCTTCAGGTTAATGGCATCAATAACAAAATGTATAGATGTTTTGTAAAGGCCGGAATGAGATCAAATTCAACCAGTGTTCAGAAATTTCTAGGTGCCTAATTAAACATTCATAAATGTATTTAAGGCTGGAATTACGCCCTTTTGCTGTGATGTGAAGAATTTTCTTTAGCGGTGACTTTGTTATCACAATCACACTGTCTTTGGAGTTTGAGTTTGGGTTTAACGGCGCGTCGGCATGACAACGGCCACTTTGCACCTCTCATGGTTTGTTGGTTATCTCTTTTTGGCTAGTGTTCAGCCCTCAGATGAATGTAGTTAAGATCAGATTTGTCTGAGTTTGAGTTTGGGTTTAACGGTGCGTTGGCACGACAACGGCCGCTTTGTACCTCTCATGGTTTGTTGGTTATCTCTTCGGGCTAGCGTTCAGCCCTCAGATGAATGTAGTTAAGATCAGAATTGTTTGAGTTTGAGTTTAACCACGCGTCGGCATGACAACGGCCACATTGCGCCTCTTATGGTTTGTTGGTTATCTCATTGGGCTAGTGTTCAGCCATCACATGAATGTACAATGTAGTTAAGATCAGAATGGTTTGAGTTTGAGTTTAACAGTGCATCGGCAATATAACAGCCATTTTGCGCCTCTTACGAGGTAGGATCAGATAAAAGTGAAGTGACGGGAAAAGCCGTATTAAAAATCTAAAGCCGGGGTCTCAAACTCAATTTACCCGGGGGCCGCTGGAAGCAGAGTCTGGCTGAGGCTGGGATTCCACAAAAAAGTTGTACAAAAAATCCTCAAATATCATTAGTAACAGTTTTATGATTTCTTCTGAACATGAAGTGTCCTGAACATTGATGGAACATTGAATGAAGATCATGAACTGCTCTTCTGAACATGGTTTCTCTTGTCTACTCCTTGCTGCCAGAGACTTGGCAGCGCTTCTTCTCACATATCTGAGCCACATTTAGCTTGAGAGAGGAAGCAGTTGAGACCCTCAGAATGTCTTGATAATGAGCATTAGTGTAATGGGGTGAACCATTACAGGGCTGAGAACATAGCTCATTGTAGTGAAAGGGAGATAAACCCGTTATTTTGATCAGCTGGACCACTAGACGTGGTCAAGAGGAAGTAACCACACAGAAACCATAGATAATCTCCCCTTATTGTTTATCACGCACTGAGATGAGTCATGCAAGTGTTGAGTAACATTGCCAACTGATGTACTCAATGCGCCAATTTTAAATCATGATCTTAGCGTGGTCTGTATTGTCCAGGGTTGGTCAATTTAAGTGACCATCCCTGGTGCCAGAAGTAGAACCTTGTTATGTATCACTACATTGTAAGTTTTGTTTAGTTTTTATCTTGTTAAGTAATATTTCCTTAAGATAGTGTATTTGGAACATACACGAGCAAGATGGTGGTCTTTAAAAATGTTTTTATTTGTTTTAATGTTTTATTAGAATTTGCACTTAGTGAACTGTAAGGAGTGAATGGGTTGCGCGTGTTTGGGTGACGCTTAGATGATAGCGTGGGTCAGTCAGTTCCACCCAAGTCTTCAAGACAGCAGGACGTGTCATTGTGTCCAGACTAACATAAAAGTAAAAGAAGTTGTATAATTTATATTTCAAGATTTGTGAAGTGCCAGCTCTGATGATGTAGTTCAAGTGTGAATTCATTTGGTTAATTCACGTAAGTTGTACCCATTATTTTAGTTCTGGTATTTAATAATATTTAGATGATGTGAAATAATAATGATTGGATTATACTTGGAGGTTTGATGAACTTTGTTCAGCTTGGTTAGGCAATCAGGCTAGCAGCTAACAATCTATGGTAAAGTTTATCTTGCTAAGTTTCTATCTTAGTATAGATCTATCAGTATCCTGCAGAGAGAGAGTGTAAGGTTGTTCTAGAAGGCTATCAACGCTAGCGCGCATGATTAGTTCATGTAATTAAATGGAAACATTTAACTGTAATTTGTGACGGACTGATTTTATGTGAAGTGCTAACAAATAGTACTACTGGAGGGTGTGGTCTAAGTCCCGCTACTTGGATCAGAGATAGACAGATCTAGATCGTTATTCTTAATCTGCAGTTGGTGCCATTCAGGCTCAACGTGTCCTTCTTAGGGACAGACGTCACAGAGAGAGAGAGGGAGAGAGAGTAACGGGCAAGAATTATAACCAAGTTATTTCTTTACTTTAACTTGTTCTTCCGTGGGTTGTAAGGTTATTGTTGGATGATTATTTCTAGGTTCCTTTAAATCAGCAGTGTGACTATGATGTATGTGTAGATTTGTCTTGTGTGCCTTTTCGTTACCTTTATTGATACCGTATTCATTATGGACTTTATGATAATGAGTAGACCAGTTAAGATGAAGAGAGAGGTGTTGGATTTGCAGAGCACGCGCGTGAGCCGTGAGTAGGTCACAGCAGACGCTAGCAGGCATGATCACATGACTTTTGGTCAAGCGAGTCAAATCAAGACCGGGATTGGTTAGCTAATAGCTTCCGGAAACGGAAGCTTGACCCAAACAACAATAACAATCCTGGCTGACTGTTTACAGTGGCTACCACACTTAAACAGCATTTGGGATCTCAGATATCGGCATTATACTAAAGGATGATGATTATTTACTTTAATTTCTTAATTTATTATAAGTTTATTATTGAATTAGTATGTTCGCTACATAGGTGTTAAGTTGAATTTCTTCAATTTGTACTGGTTAGGTCGGACTTAGAAACTTTTGAGGGTCGAACCTTGAACTTTGGTTGTTGATAAGATGAATCATGAAGGGAAAGGCCAATGCTAGGTGTATAGATGCATTGTCTATGCATCAGGTGTCATATTTTTATGGCATCCTTTGTAGGTGCTCATTGTCTGTTCTTTTGACACACTGACAGATGTAATTGGACTCTGTTGTAATGAAGAGATCAGATGCATTGACTTTAAACTCAATCATAGGGGTTATGGGTGTTGCTTGCCCAGTAGACCTATGATAGATCTATATATGTCATCATTATTATGATATTATTTTGTTGCATTATATAATTAGTTCACTGAATATGTGGGAATGTTTTAGGTATATCAGTATTGTTGGAGGTAATACAAGTGGGTTGACTTGACTGTTCAGTCTTGTAGTTGTACCATGTAGTTGGGTTTGGCTTTATGCCATGATTATCATATCACTTGTAGTGGGAGACTATAACTTGCTATTGTTGGTTGAGACTTAGGTGTTGACTTATTACATGTATGTGGGTTGGTCCACCTAGAGATATTCCTATGACTTTATGAGTAAGGAGTTTGGTATTATATCCAGAGGATAGGAAAGGGATAAGTTTGGCTCTGAGTTGAGATAGGCCTGTGGCAGTATGGACTAGGGTTTTTGTGTAATAATAATAATCTAGCATGTGCGGAATTGAGCTGGGTTGGCTAATGGGGCCTAAGTCAATTAATTTTGACTTAATGAGTAGATCCAGTTGGCTATTGCTATCCTCTGCTAATTATGATGGTAATTGTTAATTAAGGGATACTACGTTGTGCGTGGGTGGGCTAAGTAAGTAGATGGGATTGTCTTTTATTGAGCCACCTAGCACGGGCAGTTCTGTGGTATGAGTGTGCAGACTCAGCAGACTGTATTTTATTGTAGTTAGTTTAACTCCAGCTCATTCCATAACTAGGATAGATTTGATGCGTACAGGGTGCGCGGCGTACTGGGTGCGCGTATACACATGTAGGGCTTAATGTTAACTTGTCTGGAATCAAATTAAGTTTTCTTCCTGATCTAGATAATGGCCGTTGTTGTAATATAAGAATTATAACATGTGGGATAGCCCTATGTCAGCCTGTAGTTAAGCCAAGGGAAGTAAACATGTTACTTGGTAGGCTTGCATCTTATACTCGAGTTGGCTCCCTGGAGTGCTCACAAAGTAAGTTATACGTTACTGTTTGATAGACATACTGGACCGTCCCCATATTATTTAGTTTACAAGGTGAATATAATTATTATTAACTTTTATGTTTTCTTTTGATGCATTCTCTTGTTTTAACATGATGTAGTGATTAACTGATGAGGCGTGCTGTTAATTCTTGTTTTTTTTGGTTCTTCTTCAGCGCGCCTATCGGTTGGGTTTATTGTGGTTTATTGTATTGTCATGTGTTTATTGTATTGTGTTTATTATTTGATTTGTTATTTTCTTTTCCTGTTAATAAAATTGTTGTCCTCTCAAAACCTGATAGTTTTGTTTGTATGTTTGACTGTGTAGAGAGCCCCGCTGGTCTCGTCCTGGGTTACATTATTTGGTGTCAGATTGGATAGCTATAGATAGAGAGAGACCCGCTCGGTAAACCCGTCCCGTCCTGTTACATTAGTAAGCCTGGACCTGTACTTGGACTTACTGAAGTTCAAGGTGGAGAAGAACTTTTTGCACAAATGCGTGCCCCCAAAAAGGCAATGGTCCGCTTGAACATTCGGGAAAGCTCAGGGAAGCTGGGGGGCAATTCTCTCAAAAATTGCTCAAACATTTTCCACTCACGTCCCTGAACTTGGCTTTGAGGTCAGAGTTGCACTGCAGGTCAATGAGCCCCATTTGAAGCACAGGAGGGGCATCTTGCACATCGAAGGTGAAGGGGTCTGCAAAAATTTTTAAAGTGGCTTTGTGCGTCTTCAAGTCTGCAAATATGTGATCAAATTCCTTCTATAGCTTCAAAATAGCATCAACATATCTTTCACCACTGAATGGTGTGCTCCCATCCATAAGTGCCTTGCGTGATGGGAAATGGCACAGGTTTGTCTGGGGGAGTTGGGCTTTCCATAACACAAGTGTTGTTGAGAGCGCTCTCATGTTGTCACAAGCAGCTGTTCCTGGCCTTGTCACTTCCTTGTTCAGTAAATTTAGCTCATGCGTCATGTCAAAGGCTGCAATTGGCCAGCGGGCCGCGAGCTTGAGACCCCTATTCTAAAGGGAAAATGCCTGTAATAAGTTTATAAGAACAGTGTAAAATACAAGAAGCAAATAACTTCTTTTTTTCTTGGAATATTCTAAAATTACCTTTATTTCTAGTTTAATGCATTGATGTTGATGTTACTTCATGCATACATTTTAAGTGAGGAAGGAAAATATAATGAAAAAAAGTGCTGAATGTGAAATTTCATTTCATTTTATTGGTCTAGTGAAATTGAAGTGCTTTTTTTTTTTTTTTTTCAAACAGTAAAGTTAAATAAATGCAATATGATTTTACAGTGGCCAGCTGGAACCTGGGGAAAGTCAAGAGGCAGCAGTTGAAGACTACATAGGAGAAAATGCCAACCATGACCTTGAGGCCCAAATCAGCAGCCAGGAGTTTGAGTTTGAGTTTTTACAGCGTGAGGCATGGTAACGGCCATTTTGTGCCCTTGCGGTCTATTTGGGTACACTTCATTTATTTCTGTTTCATACCCAAAGCTGTTAAGTTTAACACAGAATTAAATATATTCATATAATGTTATCACATTGGCAAAATTCTAAAAGTGGTTTTGTATAGATCTGCAACAAGTTTTTGTAAATGAGTATAAGTTTGAGTTTGGGTTTAACCACGCGTCAGCACAATAATGGCCACTTTGCACCCCTAGTGGTTTTTTCATTCTCTCTCTTTGGGCTAGCGTTCAGCCCTCAGATGTTCTACTACAGGTAAGATCAGATAAAACTGAAGTTGAACTAACAGGAGAAGGCCTGTATTAAAAATTTAATGGGAAAATGCCTGTATTAAAATTTTAAAGGTAAAATGCCTGATTTAAAAATTTATGCAAAAATGCTTGCATTAAAAATTTAAGGGGAAAAAGGCCTGTATTAAAAATTTAAAGGCAAAATACCTGATTTATAAATTTATGCGAAAATGCTTGCATTAAAAATTTAACGGGAAAAGGCCTGTATTAAAATTTTAAAGGCAAAATGCCTGATTTAAAAATTTATGCAAAAATGCTTGCATTAAAAATTTAACGGGAAAAAGGCCTGTATTAAAAATTTAACGGGAAAAAGGCCTGTATTAAAAATTTAACAGGAAAAAGGCCTGTATTAAAAATTTAAGGGGAAAATGCCTGTGTTAAAAATTTACGCAAAAGTACCTGGATTAAAAATTTAACGCGAAAAAGACCTGTATAAAAAATTTAACAGGAAAGGCCTGTATTAAAAATTTAACAGGAAAGGCCTGTATTAAAAATTTAACAGGAAAGGCCTGTATTAAAAATTTAACAGGAAAAGTAAAAACAGTGCAAAACACAAGAAGCAAATAACTCCTTTTTTCATCAAATATTCCAAAATTACCTTTATTTCTAGTTCATTGCATTGATGTTAATGTTACTTTTTGCCTACATATTGGGCGAAAAAGGAAAAATAATCAAAATAGTGTTGAATGTGAAATTTCATTTCATTTTATTGGTCTACTGAAATTAAAGTTAAATTATTGTTTTTGTTTCTTTTTCAAACAGTAAAGTTAAATAAATGCAATATGATTTTACAGTGGCCAGCTGGAACCTGGGAAAAGTCAAGAGGCAGCAGTTGAAGACTTGTATAGGAGAAAATGCCAACCATGACTTTGAGGCCCAAATCAGCAGCCAGGAGTTTGAGTTTGAGTTTTTACAGCGCGTCAGCACGATAACGGCCACTTTGCGCCCTTCACAGTCTATTTGGATGCACTGTATTTATGTTTTGTATTCAGAGCTGTTAAGTTTAACATTGAAATAAATACATTCATATAACCTTAACACATTGATAAAATTCTAAAAAGGTGTTTTGCATAGATCTGGAACAAGTTTTGCAAACGTGTGTGAGTTTGAATTTGGGTTTGATGGCGCTTCAGCACAATAACGGCCACTTTGCACCTCTCACCGGTTATCTTTCTTTGGGCACGCGTTCAGCCCTCACATGCCTGTAGGTAAGATCAGATGAAAGTGAAGTGAAAAATCTAACGGGAAAAGCCCGCACTAAAATATGTCTACACGAATTTTTTCAAACTGTAAACTTAAAATATAATTTTACAGTGGCCAGCTGGAACCTGGGGAAAGTCAAGAGGCAGCAGCTGAAGACTGCATAGGAGAAATGCCGACCATGACTTTGAGGCCCAAATCAGCAGCCAGGAAGGTAAAATTCAGAGTGAAGATTTTATACAGAGGTAGCCAAACTATCCTCTTTCTGGGGCAGGGATCTTTCACAAAATTCCTGATTTCAGGATTTAAAGTTTGTTTTTTCTTTACTGAGGTGGAAATTTGCTGTCAGAAGAAACCAAAATTAAAATGTGAGGAAAGATGTCTTGAACTTCACATCATAATACGGGCAAAATATAAGCTCATTTCTGACTGTCCAATATATGATGTCCGAGAGCCATGTGTGTCACGGTTGATGATGGCACTTAATGTCTGAAGTAGAGAAAATTATTCTGGCATTAGTTTCCATCGCTGATCATCAACAAAATATACACATGTGTGTCAAGTAAGCAAAAAAATATTCAGAAATCATGTCAAAACTATAAAAAGGCTTGTGACCTGTGACTGTTAGGGCTGGACTGTCACATTTAATTCATTTTTCTTTGTCATTGATCATAGCTTGAGGAGCATTTCTCAGTTGGAAAAATACCAGGTATAGTTTTTATGTTTCAGAAGTGGTCAGTAGAAATGTGGAGGAAACTCCAGAGACAGATGCTGTAAACAGCAGACAGGAGGGTAAAATTCAAATGACTGATTTTATCCTGAGAAACTCCTCAATATTTTCTGATCAAATATATATACCTATGTAATTATAGTTTGCATGCAATGCTGTTGAAATATTGTT
This sequence comes from Onchidella celtica, assembly GCA_963931925.1. Classification (NCBI taxonomy): domain Eukaryota; kingdom Metazoa; phylum Mollusca; class Gastropoda; order Systellommatophora; family Onchidiidae; genus Onchidella; species Onchidella celtica. The sequence continues at coordinate 52,504,644 of OZ007580.1, forward strand.
CATTTTATTTGTTTCTATGCAACATGTTAAGGTCGACCAATGACAAAATATGAAATTTGAAACATTCAATAAAAAATCCTTGGTTTAACTTCTAAAATGGTTTATTGACAAGAAAATGTCATCTGAAGAGAAAAATATTCAAATAATTTGCAGTTTTATGTCTAATGTTAAAAATGACAAGTAATGGATGTAATCAATTTTTTGTTCCTTATTTTGCATCAACATTTTAATAATGTAAAAATAAGAAAATTATAGCTCCGATTTAGGTTATGACTAGAAAGAACCCAAAAAAGACGTCATTGGTTCGTGTAACACATGTTTACGTCATTAAGTTTTTCTCTATCAATAAATATTTGAGACAGACCATAACAAAATATAAAACAAACATCACTGATGATTGTAAATTGTTAAACATTCAAGCTTAATTCCAAAACTTATCTTATTCCCAAAAAGGCACATGAAAAGTGAAGATGTAATACATATCACAAAAAAACTAACATAAGAATGCTTTTTTGTCTACATCATCTAAATATTTAAGAATTATGAATTACAGAATTTACTTTCATTTAGAAGTATTATGTAAAGATTTAGATGAAATTCTTAAATTACTTTCACCGAAATTCCAGAAAATGTTACTTAAACTAGAAAACTACTTTTTGTGAATGTAATATGTCACGCCAAGTTAAGCACCATTTTGAGTTAGAGCTGACCTTTAAATTTTTTCAATTATAGATGAACACTTGTAGAGTGACCATTTATTTAATGTCAAAAAGGTTGATATGATAAATATCTCATTAAATGATTTGTTTAAGAAGCTAGCAAGGTGAAACATTGGTCTTTGCGGGTAACACACGTCACATGGAATGGGCCATAATGTTTTGTGGACTATCTTTGCTAAATTACAAATATTAATTCTTTAAAAAATAGTTTCAAGAGCATCTTTGAGTTTGAGTTTGTGTTTAACGGCGCTTCGGCATGATAACGGCCACTTTGCGCCTCTCATGGTCTTTTTCGTCGTCTCTCTATGGGCTAGCCGAGCTTTCAGCCGTCAGATGCAAGTGCATCCTTGTGTTTTCCATTCCAAATTGCAACTTCACTGGTCCCAATCTGGTGCAATCAAATGTGAGTGTGTGGTGTGTTGTTGGGCGATTGAAAATGAGGGACCTGTTGAAGCCAGTGCTGACCCTCTTGGGATTGAAACACTTCTAAGAATGACACAGAGTCATTTCTCATATGTAACATGGAAAACAAACTCTTAAAGTTTGTCCATGTCTCTGTACAGTGGAATACAGTGATAATTACGTGCCAAAATAAATTTTGGAAACATGTAGTGATGAAATTCAAATTCAGTCTTTCTGCTTGGGTACCAGGCATGCACAGCTGGTGCTTGCCTTGGGTTGGAATAAGTCAATGTGGGGTTATTACATGTAATTCACTACTATTTGATTGCTCCTTTTTTTCTTAGTAACAGAATACATGTGGTTGCCTCATGTCGAGCTGAATTTCAAGCCTCCAAGACAGGGAAGACCAAGAGCAGAACACCAGTCTGCCTGTACAGAAAATCTAGTTTGAGTTTGGGTTTAACGACACATTGGCACAATAACAGCCACTTTGCGTCCCGCACGTTTTTTTTCATTATCTCTCTTTGCGCTAGCTTTCAGCCCTCGGATGCCTATAGGTAAAATCAGATAAAAGTAATGTGAGAGGATGAACGACTTTCTATTTTTAATATGTGCTTTCATGGTAACGCTTGTGCGTGAGTGAGGGACGGCCACTCATAGTAGTGTAGGGACACTTGGCCGAGTACCATTAATTGGATTATTTCCCTTGTAATACTAGCGCGGGACCCGTTATTCACATCACGGCGAAAAGCGCGCCTTTTGATTGGTCAGTTGGAAATGTTCACCACCGGGCTTCCAACTCTTATATCATGGCTTTAAGTTTCTTACAACTCGCTCCTTCGTTGTTACCCACCGACAGAAAGACGGGAACCCGAATTCATTGTTGAGAGTAGGCAATACCCTATCGGTACAAAATAGGTACTCATGATAACGTTTGTTATCAATGGAGATACGTCGTATTAATGGACGAAAGTATCCCGCACAAAATTGTCGAATGCTGTTAGTCCTGACACTTTGAAAATTTATATTAAAACTATTACCGGGTTTCTGGTATAAGTAGTCAGTTAGAATTTTAGCAGCAAGTTTCCAATTTATAATGGTACCAATTTTGTTGTACTTTGATGCACATATCCTATTGAAATAATTAATAAGAGGGTCTCGGATTTAATGCAAACTATGCGTTAGACGCATGTTATCCCCGATAAATCCAACCTGGGTCAAATTTATTCAATTATTGCTGGAGGGGACGTTAGAGTAATTTCTGCAGTTTACTGGGATACCTAATTGACTTTTGTGTGCACCCTTTTAACCGTACTGTAAATTCGATTGTGTTAGGACCCTAACCGGTTATGTTGTTCGGCTGGACTCAATATCCGAGCCTTTCATTTGTCCAAAACTGGACTACGTAATAGCTCTCTCGGACGTCCGCGCTGGCTCATAAATAAGATGCGAGTTCGAGTGGTCAGCACACTCCATCAAAGACGCAGAGACAAGAGCCGACGGCACAGTGTACCCAGACCAGCAACCCGGGCCCGTAGCAGCTCAGAGGCTTGCCGACGCTTGCCATCGCCACCCCGCCCCATAAGGCATGAAGCGGTAGCACAGGGCCCGGAGAAACTTTGGGTAAGTTGGAGACTATTATATTAGAAGTGACTTTAATTTGCGCACCCCCCCCCCCCCCTTTTCTTGGATGCCGCGTAGAGAATGCTGATCTACAGAGACTATTATGAGTCCGGCTCAACGGTAATTGCCTTTGTCATTTAGACGTGTAAGAAGCGCGGTGCAGTGCAGTGTCTTGATATTGTGACTTTATTGTCAAAGTTTATGTCAGGCCAGAGTTTTCTGCTATTGTATGACAGTACACAATACAGCCTGCTACTGTCACCCCCACTGTCTTGTGGGTCATCTCGGGAGAGAGGAAGACTAGGGGAAGGTAACCCTGAATACAAATACCACACTGCCTTGTGTGTTGCTATGATAGCAAAGGCTATGGGAGTAAACCCAGACAGAAAATCAGGAGTGGAGACCCGAAGGTGGTTGTCAGGGAGAACTGCATCAAACTGGCTTCCAGCATCTCCTGCAGCCGGACTAGTTCCAAATGTATTGACCTGGTCTCTCCCTTGGGTTTAACTAGAATGGCAGAGAGAGGGGTGGTGCCTCTGGGCAAAGCATCATCTCTTAAAAATAGCCCAGGCAAGGCAGCAAAACGAGGAGGCGTTTGCTCGGGCTTGGCAAGCGTCTGTCTCTCCTCTATAAGCCCACCCATTTCCGATTTGGAGAGGACACTCCAGCCATCCGTTACGGATGGGCACAACACGGGAGGGGGCAGTTACCGGTGATAAGCTCAATCCATTTGGCGTACGGATGAGCGCCAGGGGTCCCCTCTGTCGGTGGGAGCGGCTTTTCAGCTGCATTGATCAACTACCGCCCGCCGTAACCTGGGCAGCCCCCAGGCAGTTGGGTGTTGTTCCGCCACGTCAGCCTGCTTCATAAGGTGGTTGGAGCTAGACCAAAAGTCAAAAAGCTGACGTAAAGTGTGCACCTGGCAAAAACAGAAAAATACTAAAACTTGGTACCTGGAACGTCAGAACAATGCGCCCAGGCTTGCAACAGCAAGATCTCACTAATATTGACTCCATCAGGAAATCCCAAATTATTGATCGAGAACTTCAGCTACTAAACATCGACATCGCTGCCCTTCAAGAAACTCGACTTCCCGACTCCGGGTCAGTCAAAGAAGAAAACTACACCTTCTTCTGGCAGGGCCTTAGCAGCGAACAGCCGAGAATCCACGGCGTGGGCTTCGCCGTAAAAAACTCCCTTATCAATTCGATCGCAACTCCAATTGGAGTGTCACAACGCACCATGACACTCAGACTGAACACCCGGTCTGGTTTTACCAACATTATCTGTGTCTATGCCCCAACACTTACCTCCTCTGACGAAACCAAAGACATTTTCTACGAGGCATTGCAGAGGACTCTCCACAACATCCCTCTCACCGAAGGCCTGCTAATTCTGGGTGACTTTAACGCTCGAGTGGGAGCAGATCACTCCGCATGGCCAAAGTGCATTGGGCACTTCGGCATTGGCAACATCAACGAAAACGGGCAGCGCCTTCTGGACCTATGCTCCGTAAACTCATTATGTGTTACAAACACGTACTTTGACCTTAAGAGATGCCAAAGAACATCATGGCGCCATCCCAGGTCTGGCCATTGGCATCAATTAGATCTTATTCTCTCAAGGAGGAAGAGTTTGGGCTGTATAAAAATAACTCGTTCCCTCCACAGTGCTGACTGTGACACCGACCATGCACTGGTAGTCAGCAAAATCAAAATTTCGGCCAAGAAAATATACAGATCAAAAGCCCCTTCAATCCCTAAGATCAATGTAACAGCAATCAGAGATGAATCAAATAGAAAGTCATTTGAAAAGTTATTTGCTGAAAGCATGGATAATGTCACCCAATGTGACTCGGTAGATGAAACATGGAACACTCTCAGTTCAAAAATTCATGACTGTGCCATCAAGTCTTTTGGACAGCATAAAGTTTCAAACAACGACTGGGTAGCCCAGAACAGCGAAATTCTCCTACCTCTCATTGAGCAAAAGAAATCTGCTTTCAATGAGTATAACAAAAATTGCAATCAGAGTACAAAAACTTGTTTGAAAAATGCAAAAGCTAAACTTCAGCTGGAGGTAAGACGTTGCGCCAACAAATACTGGACAGACTTGTGTAACAGCATACAAGAGGCAAATGAAAAGGGAGATATGAAAACCGCCTTTAGTCAGATGAAAGTAGCTCTTGGGCCAATCATCACCAAAAGCGCCCCACTTAAGTCTGTAAATGGTGAACCCATCACAGATAAAAATGAACAACTGAATAGGTGGGTAGAGCATTACTCTCTGTTGTATTCAACTGAGAAAAATATTCCACCAGATTTTGAGGAACACCTCCAAAAACTGCCAATAATGGCCGAACTTGACGCTGAACCTTCCTTAGTCGAGCTTTCCAATGCAATCGACCACCTGTCTGCTGGAAAAGCCACAGGAAGTGACAACATTCCTGCAGAGGTATTAAAAGACCTAGAAGGCCCACTATTACCACACCTGTATAATCTGTTACTGCAGTGTTGGAAAGAAGGCGTGATACCACATGATATGAGAGACGCCAAAATTGTCACACTTTACAAGAACAAAGGAGACAAAGGCGACTGCAACAACTATCGAGGCATATCCCTCCTCAGCATTACTGGAAAGGCTTTTGCTCGCGTCATCCTCTGCCGCCTTCAACAACTGGCGGAAAAAGTCTTACCAGAAACACAATGTGGCTTTCGAAGCAAACGATCAACTATTGACATGATATTTGCACTTCGGCAAATCCAAGAAAAATGTAAAGAACAAAACAGGCCGCTTATAACATGCTTTGTGGACCTAACAAAGGCTTTCGACACCGTAAACCGATCTGGCCTGTATGCAGTCCTTAAATCCATAGGCTGTCCACCAACATTGCTAAAACTTATTGCATCCTTCCACACTGACATGAGGGCATGTGTCAACTTTGAGGGCTGCACATCCAATTCATTTGCTGTAAACAGCGGTGTGAAGCAGGGATGTGTTCTTGCTCCTACCTTATTTGGTATATATTTTGCAGCCCTACTCAAGAATGCCTTTGGTCAATGTTCAGGTGGAGTACTTATTAACACCAGAGTGGACGGCTCCATTTTTAATGTTGCCAGACTAAAAGCAAAATCTCGTACAGAGCATATTATGTTACAAGAGCTCCTCTTCGCAGATGATGCTGCAATCGTGGCCCACGATGAAACCACGCTCCAGGCTCTCATCAATAGCCTTGCCAAAGCCTGTGACAAATTCATGCTAAAGATCAGTGTCTCAAAAACTGTAGTTTTGACACAAGGCTTGAGAAACCCCAACCCAATCATGCTGAATGGCTCTCCTCTGGAGCAAGTGGGAAAATTCTGCTACCTAGGCTCAACCATCAGTGGTAGCACAGACATAACAACTGAAATAAATGCCAGAATAGGAAAGGCGGCCACAGCTTTTGGCAAACTCTCAAAAAGGGTGTGGAACAATAGCAAGCTGACCATCAAAACAAAGGTACTCGTGTACCAAACTTGCGTCCTAAGCACCCTGCTGTATGGCTCAGAGACATGGACCACCTACTCCAAACATGAAAGATCCCTCAACTCCTTCCACCTGCGCTGCCTACGCAAAATTCTCAAGATCAAGTGGCAAGACAGGATCTCAAATATCGAAGTTCTGAGCCGAGCCAACATTCCATCAACTCAGGCTCTCCTAGGCAAAAAAAGACTGCGGTGGCTTGGACATCTCCACCGTATGGAAAATGATCGCATCCCCAGACAAATTCTCTACGGGGAACTTGCTACTGGCAACCGACCCAGAGGTAGGCCACATCTGCGATTCAAAGACACTTGCAAGGTCACGATGAAAGCATTCAACATCGACCCCAATGAATGGGAGAACCTTGCAAGTGATCGAAGCAGATGGAGACAAAAATTGCGCAGTGGCACGCTCGCAATAGACTTCAAGGCAAAAGAAACATACCTGACAAAACGACAGAGGCGGAATGAAAACACTCGCCAAAGTGAACCCAAAAGACTGACCTGCAATCACTGCCATCGCACTCTCGGGTCAAACATTGGTAGAATAAGCCACGAGAGAAGCTGTCAGTCAAAGTGAAAGTGAATATTCTAGCTGCTAAGACCGTCTGTAAAGACGCTAAAGGCCATATATATATTGTCAAAGTTAACGTTTGCGGTGCTAGATGATAATGATGGCTCGCTAACCAAGCTGTCACGATTTGCTTGTGTGCATATATATAGTGTATGTGTAGCATTGCCTTGTTGTGGTGGGCAGTGAGGATTTCCTGACATGTTGATGTGGACGGCTTATGTTATAGCGAGCGGCACTATACACTTGATTGTATTACGGGTATTTGTGTACCTTGCCAGTACCACTATGCTATAGAGAGCAGTGTGATTGTGATTGCGTGTTTAGTGTTTAAGATGTGTAATTAATTACATGTATTGGAGATGTATAATATTAGTTGGGCCTCACATGGGTGAGCCCCAGGATTGTTCTATGTGCGGCGGTGGATGAACAATGTTTCAGTGAGTCTACACATATGTTGCAATGAGTCTCGCCGACATATATATATATATATCATGTGCATGCATTATAGTTATCCAGATGTATTATGCTTCTATGAGTTTCGTAAGTGTGTGAAGGACAGTTTCATTTTAAGGAATGTACACATTACTTTATGTATCTAGTGGTGTGTCATACACATGTTAGCCTGGCGGCATAGCTCCGCGGCTAAGGTCAAAGGGCATGACCCTTCAGTATCGATTGGGAAGGGAAGTAACCAATACAATAGCCCTGGGGCGGGTTAGCACTAATAATGGGAGTGGGCCTATGAGGATGGCCTGCATTGGGATGCAGCGTCTGTGTTATGGACGGTCAGTGGGCCATGTTGGCCACTGCGTTATTAAATGGAATGGCCACTCTGGATGTGCTGTACACCGGCTCAGTGGAGCGAAACTATTGTGTTCTTGCCCCTTCATTTGTTATGTCCTTCATACTTTGATTAGTACATTAATTAGTTTATGTTGCCAGTGTACTAGGAAACTCCTTGTGTATATGATATAGCCACTTGTAGTTGTTATTCATTGACCTTAGCGCTATTTTATTCCATGCATACATATCCAGTTGGTTATTGCTTAAATTCTATATTATGTTGTTGTTGTTTGATTTAATACTTAATACTATTACTATGTATGTCCACCATTGATTGCCTGATTAATGTTGTCATTATATCCTAATCATATTTTTGTCTTTTTCTCTTGTTCCAGCTTATGGCCTGTTGGGCTTCTTTTTCTTGGCTTCCTTTTCTTGATAGGGTTTTCCCTATGCCTTTTGGTAGCGATACCTTTGTTAGGCTTTTGAATAAATAAGATTGCCAGCAGAACCCTGTGTTTGTTAATCCTGTGTATCCTTAAGGGAGTTACTATTGAACCCACGCAGTAACCACATTACCCACTCGTAGTTCATCCAACAGTAAAGTTAAAGGTCTAACGTGAAAATGGCCCAAACTGTAAAGTTTGTCTATATGAATTTTGTAAAAATATGATAAAAGTCTGTTAAATAAACTTGTAGAGTTCCACCTCTTTCAGAAATGACAAGAGGTGCTGCAAGTCCGCGTCAGAAGGTCTAAGGAAATATCCTGAGAAATAGGCAGAAGCAGTATCAGCGCCTGTAAGAATGGAGGCAGAGGCAACCAGAAGAGAAGAGTTACCACTCATATTACACATTTCCCACAAAGGACTGTCCAATGTAATATAAAAATTAATATAAGAGCCTTGTGTGTCTCCGTTGGTGGTGACACTTGACATCTGAATAGAGGAAATTATTCTGGCATTAGTTTCCATCGCTGTTCATCAACAAAATATACACGTGTGTCAAGTAAGTCAAAAATATAATTATTCAGAAATCATGTCAAAACTATAAAAAGGCTTTGGAACTGTGTGACTGTTATGCCTCAACTGTCACATTCAACTCTTCATTTTGCTTTGCTATTGATCATATATTGAGGAGCCTTGGTCAGTTGGAAAAATAAGAGTGTAAAAATTTTTTGTTTTAAAGTGGTCAGCAGGAATCTGGAGAATGTAGAGAAAAACAGATTTAAAAAAGATAAATTTGTTTGTGCCTATGCAATGTATGGATTTAACTGCAAGAAGCATGACTATAAAGTTGTAGGCATCAGAATTTGTTTGTGTATATGTAATGTATGGATTTAACTACAAGAAGCATGACTATAAAGTTGCAGACATCAGAACTTGATTGTGCCTATGTAATGTATGGATTTAACTACAAGAACCATGTCTATAAAGTTGCAGACACCAGAATTTGTCTGTGTCTATGTAATGTATAGATTTAACTATGAGAAGCATGTCTATAAGTTGTAGGCATCAGAATTTGTTTGTGCCTGTGTAATGTATGGATTTAACTATGAGAAGCATGTGTATAAAATTGTAGACACCAGAATTTGTCTGTGCCTATGTAATGTATGGATTTAACTACAAGAAGCAGGGCTTTAAAGTTGTAGGCATCAGAATTTGTTTTTGCCTATGTAATGTATAGATTTAACTACAAGAAGCATGACTATAAAGTTGTAGACACCAGAATTTGTCTGTGCCTATGTAATGTATAGATTTAACTACAAGAATCATGACTATGAAGTTGTAGGCACCAGAATTTGTTTGTGCCTAGTGTGCCTATGTAATGTATGGATTTAACTACAAGAAGCATGACTATAAAGTTGTAGACACCAGAATTTGTCTGTGCCTATGTAATGTATAGATTTAACTATGAGAAGCATGTCTATAAAGTTGTAGGCATCAGAATTTGTCTGTGCCTATGTAATGTATAGATTTAACTACATGAAGCATGACTATATAGTTGTAGACATCAGAATTTGTTTGTGCCAATGTAATGTATGAAGCACGGCTATAAAGTTGTAGACACCAGCATTCGTTTGTAGACATCAGAATTTGTTTATGCCCATGTAATGTATGGATTTAACTACAAGAAGCATGGCTGTAAAGTTGTAGGCATCAGAATTTGTTTGTGCCTATGTAATGTATGGATTTAACTACAAGAACCATGATTATAAAGTTGTAGGCATCAGAATTTGCTTGTGCCTATGTAATGTATGGATTTAACTATGAGAAGCACGTCTATAAAGTTGTAGGCACCGGAATTTGTTTGTGCCTATGTAATGTATAGATTTAACTACAAGAAGCATGGTTATAAAGTTGTAGACACCAGAATTTGTCTGTGCCTATGTAATGTATGGATTTAACTATGAGAAGCATGTCTATAAAGTTGTAGGCATCAGAATTTCTTTGTGCCTGTGTAATGTATGGATTTAACTATGAGAAGCATGTGTATAAAGTTGTAGACATCAGAATTTGTCTGTGCCTATGTAATGTATGGATTTAACTACAAGAAGCATGGCTATAAAGTTGTAGGCATCAGAATTTGTTTTTGCCTATGTAATGTATAGATTTAACTACAAGAAGCATGACTATAAAGTTGTAGACATCAGAATTTGTCTATGCCTATGTAATGTATAGATTTAACTACATGAAGCATGACTATATAGTTGTAGTCATCAGAATTTGTTTGTGCCAATGTAATGTATGAAGCACGGCTATTAAGTTGTAGACACCAGCATTCGTTTGTAGACATCAGAATTTGTTTATGCCCATGTAATGTATGGATTTACCTACAAGAAGCATGGCTGTAAAGTTGTAGGCATCAGAATTTGTTTGTGCCTATGTAATGTATGGATTTAACTACAAGAAGCATGACTATAAAAGTTGTAGGCATCAGAATTTGTTTGTGCCTATGTAATGTATGGATTTAACTACAAGAAGCATGACTATCAAGTTGTAGGCATCAGAATTTGTTTGTGCCTGTGTAATGTATGGATTTAACTACAAGAAGCATGACTATAGTTGTAGGCATCAGAATTTGTTTGTGCCTGTGTAATGTATAGATTTAACTACAAGAAGCATGACTATAAAGTTGTAGGCATCAGAATTTATTTGTGCCTGTGTAAGTCTTTAATTAAGAGTACCGTGTTTTTTTTTGTAATTGTTTTACCCATGTATTTTGTCATGTTGCTTCTGTAAAGCGAATAGAGCATTTTTAATGGATATGCGCTATATAAATACCATCCATTATTATTATTTGTGTAATGTATGGATTTAACCACAAGAAACATGACTATACAGTTGTAGGCATCAGAATTTGTTAGTGTCTATGTAATGTATAGATTTAAATACAAGAAGCATGGTTATAACACTGAAGGCACCAGAATTTGTTTGTGCCTATTGACTTAACTACAAGAAGCATGACTATAAAGTTGTAGGGATCAGAATTTGTTTGTGCCTGTGTAATGTATTGATTTAACTACAAGAAGCATGACTATAAAGTTGGAGACACCAGAATTTGTTTGTGCCTATGTAATGTATAGATTTAACTACAAGAAGCATGACTATAAACTTGTAGGCATCAGAATTTGTTTGTGCCTATGTAATGTATAGACTTAACTACAAGAAGCATGACTATAAAGTTTTAGGCATCAGAATTTGTTTGTGCCTGTGTAATGTATGGATTTAAGTACAAGAAGCATGACTATAATGTTGCAGACAGTTTAAGTTTGTGATGTATGGATTTAACATCAAGTGGAGAGTTTAATGATATTGTCTGCGCTTATGTAATGTTTTATTTTAGTTTTAACTGATGCACAAGTTATGGAATTTTCACTATTAAATTATGCTACAATTTTAACAATGTGCTCGTATTTGCCTTTTTCATATTTGTTACCTGTCAAAAGTGAGCTAATTGCATGAGAAGAATTGTATCTGAAACGGAATGGGAAATTCCCATGTATTAGAACCATAAAATATGAGCATCGGAAACTATATGTACACAAAACGTGTACTCACAAATGATCAGGGATGTCAAAATGATAATATTTAGTTGTATTATTTGTTTTACAATTTTTCTTCTTTGAGAATTAATGATTTCAGCAGACTGAAAATGGTTTTGATGAATGGGCATAAATTTTAAAAATCAAGGGGCGCTACTTTTACACAGTGAGACTGCATTTGACAATGTGACAATTTTTGCATGTGATAATGACAATCACTGCTCTGCAATATTGCTTCTTTGGGTGGATAGCTTTTTTTGCAGAAGCAGTGAGATATAATGTACACTCTTGATGAATGTATAGATGAATGATTGGTGAATCAAGGGATTCAGCGTGACAAAATAAGAACACCACAGACACTGTTCTATACTCTGCTTCTCTTGGGTGTTTTGATTTGTGCAGAAATTGTGATACAGTTGTGGTTTTGATGAATGGACACTTATGGACACGCAAATTTGATCAATAAAGGGACTAAACGCCTACACAAAGAGTTTCAGTCAAGGAAAATGACAATTCCTAAGCATGAAAATTAATGTCCTGCAACTTTGCTTCTTTGAGAAGTATTGATTTTCTTACAGTTTCCGAGATAACTGATTTTATGGATGGTCAGCAGTTTTACAAAACCAAGGAGCACAACTCACGAAAAGATTGTTAAAATATTGAAAGAATGGTTACTGTCGATTCTGCCCAGTCTAATCTTCAACTTTCTTCTTTATACAGTATTGGTTTCACAATGATTGTAGACTCAGAAACCTAAACATATCGTTAAATCATAGTGGATATTAGTTTATAATGACAAGAGCAATATAACTCCTGATCAGTTTCCAAATGTCATCAGAACAAAACTGTTCACCTTTTCAAGATGTGAACTACAACTTGGCTTCTTTGGCAAGTATTCAATTCCCCGTAATTCTAGAGTTATGATGAGTTACAATATCCTTATTTTAGAATGTAGAAACAGAGAAATGCCGTGCGCATGGATGACAGACGGATCCCTAAAGACCTCATCTACGGAGAACTTGTGCAGGGAAAACATCCCACAGGCAGACCACAGCTGCGATTCAAAGACATATATATTATATGCAAGAGGGACCTAAAAGCTTCGAACATCGATCAGAACAACTGGGAAGCAACAGCCCTTGACTGGTCCTGGAGACAGATCGTGCAGAAAGGTCTCTCCAACTTCGAAGAGACATTTGCTCAGCAGCACGAGGCAAAGAGGATGGGAAGAAAAGCTGCAGCCCAGGCAGACAGATCAGCCTTCATCTGTGCAACTCCATAGTCTTCCGAGACTGAAGGATGCCTACTACTACTAAAAAGTAGGAGGTAGATTTGACCCACTCTTGTTTGGCAATGACTCATTACTGAAAACTGAACCTATCAACCTAGCCACCTAACAAACCCCTCCCAAAACCTAAAATCAAACAATGATTCAGCCAAAATCCATGTACAAATATAAATCAGAAAAACTTTAAACTTTACATGTCTCGTGAAAAAACTCAATAAAAAAAATGATGTCTAGGAGGAGTACAATTTGAGATACAATGTAAGGATATTACAACAATGCGACTTGAGCAGAGGGGGAGGGGGGGGGGGGGGGGTGTGTGTAGAGAGGCAGCAAATTAATACCCAGAACATGAAATATGCATCTGACTAAGTTGTGTAACTCATAATTATGGTACTATTTCCGTATGTCCTAATAGTAATACATTGCAACTTGCCGGGATAGATTTCTTCAGTGTGCCTGAAATCCACTCAGGATACAGCTTCAAACTTGGGCCTTGCAGGTGACATCAGAGTTCCGTCACAGTGGTGATTCAGCCATGTTTTATCTGACCAGTAGTGGCACAGTGTTACCCCTGCATCAAAACAAATAGCTCGATCAATATGTTTTCAGCTGAACTACACATTTTGTAAGCTACACTGTGGCATCAATTTGTTTCAACTTGAGTTTTAACGCGCGTAACGATAACGGCCACTTTGCGCCCTCCACGGTCTATTTGGGTACACTTTATTTATGTTTCGTATTCAGAGCTATTAAGTTTAACCTAGAATTAAATACATTCATAAAAGTTTAACATTGGTAAAATTCTAAAAAACAACTTGTTTTGTATAGCCCTGGAAAAAGTTAAGAGTAAATGAGTATAAAGTTTTTCAATCAAGTTGTAGACCTTAGCCTCTCTCAGAAAGGACTGGATGCATTGTGCGTCCACGTGACATACAGACTAACACTTCAGTCTAGCAATATTTTCACTCATTACAGATCAATTCCTGTACCTCATCTAAGTTCTAACCGTCTGAAAATGGCACGAGCTACTAAGATCTTACAAACCTGTTAACTTGATTTTACAGGTTTAGACCTAATACATGTATACTTTTAACATAATTAAACAGGTTAAATTGCAGTTTAACCCTCCAAATTCTTCCTGCGCATGTCACGTGTGTTTTGGCTGCTCTGTCAAGTGCGCACCCTCCTGATTTCATTTTAGTCAGCTGATAATTTCACACTATCCATAAAAGGAGAAGTCATGCCTTTAGTCAGGATTCTAGGTGGCGAATCTCTAAGCTGGGCATTTGCTAAATAAAAAACCCATCCCTATAGAGGACTACCTCGCCAGGGGGGGCTCTGTCCCCGCTCTGAGCCCACCCCCCCCCCCCCCCCCCCCGTGCATGGCATGGCCACTCCTAAAGTGGCATCCTTGTGGGGATTGGTATACCCCTTCAATTTCAAAAATGAACCTTTATGGAGGGAGTCAGTTTAGGTCTGGGAATAGCGGAACATGGATGGCCGAAAAATAGGGGGGGGGGGGGAGGGCTAAACTGCACTTTAGCAAATAAATATAAAATAAACATGCTGCACTATTTCAGGGAGGAGTTCCATTTATGTTTAATTACAGGGATGCCAAGTATAAGGACGCCACTTTAGGAGTGTCCGTGGGTGGGGGGTCACAAGGGGGCAGCGCCCCCCCCCCCCCCAACCCACCGAGTTAGTCCTCTAGGAGGATGTTTTTATAGTAAATGCGGGGCTTTGCGACAAACACTTAGAACATGAAATATGTGCCCGACTGCAATTCTGTAACTCATATGGTAGCCTACACCTCCCCTTTTTCATTCTGCACTGCTTTTTTACGCTCTGACTTCATTCAGGGAAATGACTTTTTCATGCATGGCTGCTGTTATAAGTACGAAGGCACCGTACCTATGTGCACCCATCCCTAACCCCGTCCTTATCCTCAACCCTAAATCTCATCGAATCCCTAACCCTGCCCCCTACCTTTCATTCAACAAAAAAATTGGAGGAAAACAGGAAAATCTGAAAAAAATTATTATAATTAAGATTGCTGTCAAAGAGCATTTCAGGAGGACCTCTCCAGCTGTGGAGTCACAACGACAACAGGCTTTAAAAACACACACCTATAGCGCAAAAATTTGGGGACGTAGATCTAGATCTATCCAGATGGCCTACAAACTTGTAGTGTGTCGTTTGACTTTCATGAAATGTGAACACTGCACAAAACGCGCATTCATTAGATCTATTACTGTCTGCAGATGTCTAAATCTACATGTAAATCTAGATCTCCGTACTAGATTGAATAGTTCACAAACTTCTAGTATGGAGTATTCATCCGCTTAAATTGGCATATGCCATGTCAAAGAAATGAACATGCTTGAGTTCTGGTCAAACGTATGCCTCCTCCTAGTCCTAGCTTTCCAAATTTTGCCGCTATCAATTACTTTCTACTTTAATCAGCGATTCGTAGTGACCGCTCTTCTTTACATTGACAATTTTATTTACAAATTAATCGGTCCCAGATAATATCGTGACCTTAGAATGATAAGGTTCTATCTCCACTGTTTAGCTGACCCGAGTTACACACTACACACTACTTCTACGAGCATTTTACATTGTGTGTCAAAGTATCAAGCACATTCGGTTAGTAATTGGTAAGAATGACTAAAAGGAAAAAAAAATTCTTGGCTCTAAAAGCTCTGAGTACATGAGGCTTCAATGCTCCATTTTTTCAAAAGGTAACGGAAGGGAGCCAGAACCTTGTCATTGTGAGGGGACGATATGGTTATGCAATTCAACAGGTCCTTTCAGGAGGTAGGCTATCTATTAATAGGTGTTAAACACGATACAGGAAACCAAAGCGCCTTCTCCACAGCATTTCGCGACCTTAGTTGTTGTTTATTCTATCTCCAGTTTCTGAAAAAAAACAAAAAAAAAACTGGAAATCTTTTAGCATGTAGAAGAGGTATAACAAATGCCCACACTTTGACATTTTGACACTTGCATTACAATAAGCGCACACCCTTTTTTTTTTTTTTTGCGACAAACTGGGACAAACTGTGCTAATGATTCAACACTGCACAAACAGTGGGCGGAGTCTAGACGCTGTGAGTGCATGCTATAAACCTGTTCTCCTTTTGTCTCGCCTCGAGGCACCGTAATGTAGGCCTATAGTATAATGAAATCACAAACTTCCCGCTCTAGTCTATTTATAATAGAGCTCTGTGGCGACCAGTAAAATGCTTGTTTGAGAGAGTAGGCCACCATCCTACAATGGTATCTACTTCTTTTAGTGCGATGTTCGGATAGAAAAATCTGGGCCAGAAACACTGAAATGACTCAGTAATAATAATATTAATGATCATGTGATTTTTGTTCTTGACAATTATGCCACCCCCACCCTGCCCACCACATTTACCAACATCTCTGCCGCTACTAGCAGTTTCTCTCTTTCAAATTACAGCCAGGAGCTCGTCTACAGAAAGAAGCATCTATGGCAAGCACTGAAATTGGGGCGCGTATCCAAATATCTGACACTTATTCATAGTTATATATTGCCCATAATCAGATCAAAAGCACAAGTCAGCCTCGTAAATCCGCTACTTAAGAAATTATTGCACTATATATAAACAACTGCAACTGCATCTTGTTTACATCTAAAGAAAAGCATGGTTGTTGTTTTTTTCGCTAATCAAGGATGACTTGACTGATTTTTAACACAAAATACTCAGCGGTGCCCCCTCCCTCTCCCCAACCACCCCCTTTCAAATACGCCCACGAAACTACCAAGCCTACCATATCTTAATTAGATACGCCACTGAGTAGGCCCTACAGTCAAAAGAAGTTTTAAGTAATATCCGAGATAAACAAGGGAAACCACCAACACGACATAAACAAACAACAGTTAAGTGAAAATAAATTGTCAAAATTGGGCAAAAACAAAAAGTTGTATGTCAGCTGCTGACCAAGCAAGAACTCGTAGATAAGTAAGCCTAGACATAATAAAAAGAAAAACATATTCTATTTCGATTCTATATATATTTTTCCTATTGAAATCTTTCACTGTTCGATTGTTTTATCTGTTCCATTTTTCTGTTTTTCTTTTTTTTTTTTTTCCTTGATAAAGGCGAAAGCCGAAATATCAAACATTTTCTGTCTTCTCTTTTAGTTTGCTTTGTTACAGTATCGTTTGGGCATTATTTCTTACACAAGGCTTTGCTACATACAGCTTTTTCTTTTTGCCCAATTTTGACATTGCTTATAGCCTTGCTGCAACCCCACAGTTTTTCTGTGGTTTTTATAATATTTCGTCAATAAGTTAAAATACAGTATGAAATTAAAGAGTTCTATGAGAAATGGCTACGCCTAGGAAAAATCCATTCTGAAGTCCCAAGCCCCACCAAAATATTGCCAGGTTCCACCGGTGGAGTGTGTGTCCCACCTTGAGAAACACTGGCTTAGAGCTTACATTTTGGCTGGAAGACGTGCTGTATAAATACTATTCATTATTGTTATTAATATTACTACAATATCATTAGTATTTTTTGACCTCAGGCCCGTGTCAGTGAAGACTACAGCCCAGGCACTGATCAGTGGAAGATCGGCGTGACCTCAATGTTTGCTGACGCTGTCAATCTTGCACCATACAAAGACACATTCTGGACCACTGAGAAACAGCCCAGAAATCCATACAGTAAGTCGGGAAGGTCAACGAAGTTCTACAAATGTGCTCGTGAATACAAGAGTGACCTGACTCCACTTTTAGTAGTGTACTGAGATAATCTTATGAATGAGCATAGGACCTTCCAATCCTTCAATGATATAAAGGCCTAATTCCTCTGAGACGAAATTAACTCACATAATAAATAATTATATTTCATGTATTATATTTTAGTCTACTGTTTAAATCTACCCGCCTACCCCCGCCCCCCACCCCCCCCCACCACACACACACACACAAATGGAATCAATTTTTAAAAAACAGATAGCAGTTAAAGTGGAGTTTTAGGTCTCTGTTCTATTCCTGGGCACAAACTTTAATGTCTATCGCAAGTGTGGTTCTTTAAAGCAAGTCAGGCTAGTGTGGTTTTTTTTTACCTTTTAAATCTACAATTTTTTTAAAAATCAGGGGCCTTAGATTTTGAATACTTGAAGGTCTATCTATCTATCTATCTATCTATCTATCTATCTATCTATCTATCTATCTATCTATCTATCTATCTATCTATCTATCTATCTATCTATCTATCTATCTATCTATCTATCTATCTATCCATCCATCTGTCTATCTATCTGTCGGTCTGTCTGTCTGACTGTCCGCCTGCCTATCTCCTAGCTTGCCTGCCTGATGTCAGTCTTTTTGTCAGCTTTTCTGTCTGTCTGTCTGTCCATCTATTTATCTATCTGTCTGTCTGCCTGTCTGTCTTTTTATCTGTCTGTCTGTCTGTCTATGTATGTATGTAGGGCCTATGTATGTATGTATGTATGTATGTATGTATGTATGTATACATGTATGTATGTATGTATGTATGTATGTATGTATGTATGTATGTATGTATGTATGTATGTATGTATCTATCTATCTATCTATCTATCTATCTATCTATCTATGATCTATCCATGTTTTTCAGACAGAACTGAGCCCTACAACAACTTAAATCACGTGATAGCTACACTGAGTACAGGGCCCGTGGGTCCAGGCGTTGCTATTGGCTACATCAACAAAACTTTGCTGATGAAGTGAGTCAAGTGGTATTCTATCTTTTATCTCTATGATTACTCTTCTTTCATTCCAGTCTGATTTCTTCAAACTTTTCCCTGTTATAAACAGATTAACGGCATATTGTCGCCTCAGTACTGCGTCGGTCAACCAACAAACCAATCAATCAATCAATCGATCAACTCGACCTCTGTCTGTCTGCCCTCTGAATCAACCAATCAATGACTCAGTTAATCATTCAATCAATTTGTTCGACCTCTGTCTGTCTGTCTGTTACTGTTGCAAACTCTCTGTTATCTGAACCCTCAACAAATTTTACTTACATTCCAGATGTTGCAACCGTGCGGGTCGAATTCTGAAACCGTCCAAGCCGGCCACTGCTATTGATGATCAGATCAAACGGGTAAGTATAAGAATCGTAACTAACTCTTTGGTCTTATTTATCCCCATCCACCCAATTTTTTTCAAGGTTTTGGGGGGATTTTTATTTAGATAGAGAAAGATACAGAAGATTGTTTTTGCCCTGGGCAATTCGCCCCAACAAGACTTTATAGCTAGATGCGAAGCAGATTTCTCTAAGGTTCCATCCCATGTGAATGTATTATGCCTTACCGAGTTTATTGAGCTATGATATGTTTATGTAATGATGCTAATGTGAGAGGATGAACGACTTTCTATTTTTAATGTGCTTTCATAGTAACTCTGGTGCGTGAGTGAGGGACGGCCACTCATAGTAGTTTATGGACACTTGGCCGAGTACCATTAATTGGATTATTTCCCTTGTAATACTAGCGCGGGACCCGTTATTCACATCACGAGGAAAAGCGCGCATTTTGATTGGTCAGTTGGAAATGTTGACCACCAGGCTTCCAACTCTTATATCATGGCTTTAAGTTTCTTACAACTCGCTCCTTCGTTGTTATCCACCGACAGAAAGACGGGAACCCGAATTCACTGTTGAGAGTAGGCAATACCCTATCGGTACAAAATAGGTACTCATGATAACGTTTGTTATCAACGGAGATACGTCATATTAATGGACTGAAGTATCCCGCACAAAATTGTCGAATGTTGTTAGTCCTGACACTTTGAAAATTTATATTAAAACTATTACCGGGTTTCTGGTATAAGTAGTCAGTTAGAATTGTAGCAGCAAGTTTCTACTTTATAATGGGACTAATTTCGTTGTGCTTTGATGCACAGGTCGTATTGAAATAATTAATAAGAGGATCTCGGATTTAAAGTAAACCACGAGTTAGACGCATGTTATCCCCGATAAATCCAACCTGGGTCAAATTTATTCAATAATTGCTGGAGGGGACGTTAGAGTAATTTCTGCAGTTTACTGGGATACCTAATTGACTTTTGTGTGCACCCTTTTAACCGTACTGTAAATTCGATTGTGTTAGGACCCTAACCGGTTATGTTGTTCGGCTGGACTCAATGTCGAGCCTTTCACTTGTGCAACACGGGCTACGTAATAGCTCTCCCGGACGTCCGCGCGGGCTCATAAATAAGATGCGAGTTCGAGTGGTCAACACACTCCATCAAAGACGCAGAGACAAGAGCCGACAGCACAGTGAACCTAGACCGGCGGCGGCCTGCCGTGGCGCGCCTCGCCCAAAACATGGCCTAGTCCAGTTGCGCCAGTAGCAGAGGGACTTTGGGTAAGTTGGAGACTATTATATTAGAAGTGACTTTAATTTGCGCACCCCCCCCCCTTTCTTGGATGCCGCGTAGAGAATGCTGATCTACAGAGACCATTATGAGTCCGGCTCAACGGTAATTGCCATTGTCATTATTCGTGTAAGATGCGCTTTGCAGTACAGTGTCTTGATATTGTGATTTTATTGTCAAAGTTAACGTTTGCGGTGCTAGATGATAATGATGGCTCGCTAACCAAGCTATCACGATTTGCTTGTGTGCCTATATATAGTGTATGTGTAGCATTGCCTTGTTGTGGTGGGCAGTGAGGATTTCCTGACATGTTAATGTGGATGGCTTATGTTACAGCGAGTGGCACTATACGCTTGATTGTATTACGGGTATTTGTGTACCTTGCCAGTACCACTATGCTATAGAGAGCAGTGTGATTGTGATTGCGTGTTTAGTGTTTAAGATGTGTAATTAATTACATGTATTGGAGACGTATAATATTAGTTGGGCCTCACATGGGTGAGCCCCAGGATTGTTCTATGTGCGGCGGTGGATGAACAATGTTTCAGTGAGTCTACACATGTTGCAATGAGTCTCGCCGACATATATATATATATATCATGTGCATGCATTATAGTTATCCAGATGTATTATGCTTCGATGAGTTTCGTAAGTGTGTGAAGGACAGTTTCATTTTAAGGAATGTACACATTACTTTAGGTATCTAGTGGTGTGTCATACACATGTTAGCCTGGCGGCATAGCTCCGCGGCTAAGGTCAAAGGGCATGACCCTTCAGTATCGATTGGGAAGGGAAGTAACCAATACAATAGCCCTGGGGCGGGTTAGTACTAATAATGGGAGTGGGCCTATGAGGATGGCCTGCATTGGGATGCAGCGTCTGTGTTATGGACGGTCAGTGGGCCATGTTGGCCACTGCGTTATTAAATGGAATGGCCACTCTGGATGTGCTGTACACCGGCTCAGTGGAGCGAAACTATTGTGTTCTTGCCCCTTCATTTGTTATGTCCTTCATATATTGATTAGTACACTAGTTTATGTTGCCAGTGTACTAGGAAACTCCTTGTGTATATGATATAGCCACTTGTAGTTGTTATTCATTAACCTTAGCGCTATTTTATTCCATGCATACATATCCAGTTGGTTATTGCTTAAATTCTATATTATGTTGTTGTTGTTTGATTTAATACTTAATACTATTACTATGTATGTCCACCATTGATTGCCTGATTAATGTTGTCATTATATCCTAATCATATTTTCGTCTTTTTCTCTTGTTCCAGCTTATGGCTGGTTGGGCTTCTTTTTTTGGGCTTCTTCTTTTCTGGGTTTCTTTTCTTTTTCTGGGTTTCTTTTTCCTTTTTCTTGGTAGGGTTTTACCTATGCCTTTTTGGTAGCGATACCTTTGTTAGGCTTTTGAATAAATAAGATTGCCAGCAGAACCCTGTGTTTGTTAATCCTGTGTATCCTAAAGGGAGTTACTATTGAACCCACGCAGTAACCACATTACCCACTCGTAGTTCATCCAACACTAAGATAATATGATTACCATATTATTAAATATTAAAAAATATTCAAATATTATTTGAGTTGTGAGTTGTGAACTGTTGTGAGTTGCGAACTGCGCCTAACAGGCTGCGTTACAATTTGCTCTGAGGTAGAGAGAGAGAGTGAGCGAGACAGGGAAAGAGAAAGAAGCAGTGTAGTGTGTTGAGCGCTTCGCAGGCGCTCCATTCTGCTCTGTGGTTGACATGTTGCTTCTGTAAAGCGCATAGAGCATTTTAAACGGATATGCGCAATATAAATGCCATCCATTATTATGTGTGTGCTTTTAAAACCCTCCATGAAAGAGTTTTCTTTATGATATAATAAAGATAATATTCTTGTCTTATCTTACTGTGAGAGGATGAACGACTTTTTATTTTTAATGTGCTTTCATGGTAGCTCTGGTGCGTGAATGAGGGACGGCCACTCATAGTAGTTTAGGGACACTTGGCCGAGTACCATTAATTGGATTATCTCCCTTGTAATACTAGCGCGGGACCCGTTATTCACATCACGGTGAAAAGCGCGCATTTTGATTGGTCAGTTGGAAATGTTGACCCCCGGGCTTCCAACTCTTATATCATGGCTTTGAGTTTCTTACAACTCGCTCACTCGTTGTTATCCACCGACAGAAAGACGGGAACCCGAATTCATTTTTGAGAGTAGACAATACCCTATCGGTACAAAATAGGTACTCATGATAACGTTTGTTATCAATGGAGATACGTCGTATTAATGGACGAAAGTATCCCGCACAAAATTGTCGAATGTTGTTAGTCCTGACACTTTGAAAATTTATATTAAAACTATTACCGGGTTTCTGGTAAAAGTAGTCAGTTAGAATTTTAGCAGCAAGTTTCCAATTTATAATGGTACCAATTTCGTTGTACTTTGATGCACATATCCTATTGAAATGATTAATAAGAGGGTCTCGGATTTAAAGTAAACCACGAGTTAGACGCATGTTATCCCCGATAAATCCAACCTGGGTCAAATTTATTCAATTATTGCTGGAGGGGTCGTTAGAGTAATTTCTGCAGTTTACTGGGATACCTAATTGACTTTTGTGTGCACCCTTTTAACCGTACTGTAAATTCGATTGTGTTAGGACCCTAACCGGTTATGTTGTCGGGCTGGACTCCATGTCCGAGCCTTTCACTTGTGCAACACGGGCTACGTAATAGCTCTCTCGGACGTCCGCGCGGGCTCATAAATAAGATGCGGTTCGAGTGGTCAACACACTCCATCATAGACGCAGGAGACAAGAGCCGACAGCACAGTGAACCCAGCCCAGCAACCCGGGCCCGTAGCAGCTCAGAGGCTTGCCGACGCTTGCCATCGCCACCCCGCCCCATAAGGCATGTAGCGGTAGCACAGGACCCGGAGAGACTTTGGGTAAGTTGGAGACTATTATATTAGAAGTGACTTTAATTTGCGCACCCCCCCCCCCCTTTTCTTGGATGCCGCGTAGAGAATGCTGATCTACAGAGACCATTATGAGTCCGGCTCAACGGTAATTGCCATTGTCATTATTCGTGTAAGATGCGCTTTGCAGTACAGTGTCTTGATATTGTGACTTTATTGTCAAAGTTAACGTTTGCGGTGCTAGATGATAATGATGGCTCGCTAACCAAGCTATCACGATTTGCTTGTGTGCCTATATATAGTGTATGTGTAGCATTGCCTTGTTGTGGTGGGCAGTGAGGATTTCCTGACATGTTAATGTGTGTCACAAATCCCAGACTGGGAGATGTAATAAGTTATGACAGGACAACAATCACGAACAAACAAGTTAACACTTAACAGAACAATCCATCAGACTCACACATTTATTAACATAATTATACATATAATAGCGCAATTACATATATTATATTATTGAATGACTGCCGTACAACGGCCTTATTCTCACACACACGCTCCCTCGGATCCACAATCCGGTAGTTACTCCTAAAGGCACTTCGGCCTCAGCCTCTCCCCTCAGGGTCTTAATAGTACATTAATAAGTTACTGGCACCGCAGTCTCTCAATATCCCCTTCCTACTGTCATACACCTTAACACTCCCCTAGCACCTCCGCAGGGCAATAACACATTATTATTTCCATAGCCATCAACATGGCAACACCATAGTATCAGTTCACTAGCCTATCAACATGGCAACAACATAGTATCAGTTCACTAGCCTATCAACATGGCAACAATATAGTCTCTCATTCACTCTCATATCTACGTCCCTGCCCGTGGCCTGACTGCCACGACTTTATGTGCCTCTACTGTCCTGCACTGACAGCCTCACTTCTGGCCTATGTGCGGCCTCCGGCCCTATGCTGGCCTATCCCCTGTGCTCATCGAGGTGGCTCTGCGGCCCGTCCCCGACACCTACAAGAATAACATTACATTGGTATAATATCCTACCATTTCTATTCACTCCACCTCTCCTTACAACCCATGAAACGTACACACACTAGTTCACCTTCCACTCACCACACATCTTACGGTAACACACTTCCATCGGAGTACACACTACTCACTCGCGCTACAAATCCATGAACTCACTTTCATCTATCGCTCGTGGCGCACATTGCTATATCCAATATCAAGGACTTCCACATTCCTCACATATACTTATTCACATCATGGTAATAGACGAATATAATATAATACATCAATCATAATAATCAATCGACATTCTACATACCAGTCATAACTGGAAAGACTCTCACTAGTCTTCTCGACTGCTTCCTTTTATCTCTCTGCCCGATGGGCTATTATTCACAGATCCGCTCCCTAGGACCTTCTAACTTGCAGTGATAGTTATACAGCGCTTTCGCCTCCTTCAGACCCCGCCCCACTACTACTCACAACAGCACGCTTAACTTGCTGTCTACTGTGAGTCCTTACTCTACACCCGCTCTGTAGCAATCCCCTTAATTGCACTCACTCCACTCGTGACAATGTGGATGGCTTATGTTACAGCGAGCGGCATTATACGCTTGATTGTATTACGGGTATCTGTGTACCTTGCCAGTACCACTATGCTATAGAGAGCAGTGTGATTGTGATTGCGTGTTTAGTGTTTAAGATGAGTAATTAATTACATGTATTGGAGATGTATAATATTAGTTGGGCCTCACATGGGTGAGCCCCAGGATTGTTCTATGTGCGGCGGTGGATGAACAATGTTTCAGTGAGTCTACACATGTTGCAATGAGTCTCGCCGACATATATATATATATATCATGTGCATGTATTATAGTTATCCAGATGTATTATGCTTCTATGAGTTTCGTCAGTGTGTGAAGGACAGTTTCATTTTAAGGAATGTACACATTACTTTATGTATCTAGTGGTGTGTCATACACATGTTAGCCTGGCGGCATAGCTCCGCGGCTAAGGTCAAAGGGCATGACCCTTCAGTATCGATTGGGAAGGGAGGTAACCAATACAATAGCCCTGGGGCGGGTTAGTACTAATAATGGGAGTGGGCCTATGAGGATGGCCTGCATTGGGATGCGTCTGTGTTATGGACGGCCAGTGGGCCATGTTGGCCACTGCGTTATTAAATGGAATGGCCACTCTGGATGTGTTGTACACCGGCTCAGTGGAGCGAAACTATTGTGTTCTTGCCCCTTCATTTGTTATGTCCTTCATACTTTGATTAGTACATTAATTAGTTTATGTTGCCAGTGTACTAGGAAACTCCTTGTGTATATGATATAGCCACTTGTAGTTGTTATTCATTAACCTTAGCGCTATTTTATTCCATGCATACATATCCAGTTGGTTATTGCTTAAATTCTATATTATGTTGTTGTTGTTTGATTTAATACTTAATACTATTACTATGTATGTCCACCATTGATTGCCTGATTAATGTTGTCATTATATCCTAATCATATTTTTGTCTTTTTCTCTTGTTCCAGCTTATGGCTGGTTGGGCTTCTTTTTTTTTGGGCTTCTTTTCTGGGTTTCTCTTCTTTTTCTGGGCTTCTTTTTCTTGGCTTTTTTTGTTTGGTAGTGATACCGTTGTTAGGCTTTTTGAATAAATAAGATTGCCAGCAGAACCCTGTGTTTGTTAATCCTGTGTATCCTTAAGGGAGTTACTATTGAACCCACGCAGTAACCACATTAGCCACTCGTAGTTCATCCAACATTTTCTGGTGTCAAGAAGTGGGATACACAGAAGGGTTAGTTTGTAGTGTAGAAAACCCAGCCGTGGAAATTTTTAGTTTGAAGCCCAGCCAGCCAGCCAACCCCTGCCCCACCCCATAGGAACCATGGAGCCACGAAGACCAACGCCCTCCAACATCAACTCAAGATTCAGGACCTGTATCCCAGTCCTGTGTACACCACCCATGCCACTGCAGTCAACAGGGACCCGTTGCGGGTATTTCATCCCGCAATCTACACGTATCCGCAACATCCGCCCCCACAGCCTGCGTCGACCAGTGTCTGGTACTCCCAGCCCACCACCCCTGCCAGCCACATGCAGCCCAACCAGACCCTCAACATGGGTTGAGAACTTTACAGCCCCTACCTCCTGTGCAGCGGTCCAGCTGCCCCCACGTCCAGCCGCCCACACAGACAACCCCAGAGATTGAACCTCTGACTCTTATTGGTGATTAACATTAGACATTGACTGTGAGTGCAGAAAGAGCAGGGGAGCGCACCCATCAAGACCCCCCGAGTTTCCATCAGGCCAGATGATAGACCACCGAATCCAAGGGAGCTCCGCCTCCAGATTTTAAGTTAGAGAGTATGCCCGTGTTAGCTTTCTCCACAGCTTAATTACAATTACTTTAATGCCTATGTTGACCCTACCTTTTTCATTGCCCTAGTGCCCTTATAGCATATTGCATTTTTTTGTACTGTTCGATCCTACGTTAACCCTGATAGTGGTCTGGGACCACCGTTTCAGGTCTGGGACCTGTTGTTTTGTCCATATGATGTAACTTGCTACAGCCAGAGCTGAGACTGTTGTGTACATCTTCAGGATGCCAGTAGTAACTTAGCCGGTTCACGCCACCTGTTAGTAGTTATACAGAGGATGGACCATTGTTGTACTTCGGTTCACTGTGTGTAATTTGCGATTGTTCTACTCTAAGTGATGGTATCATAGCCCCTTAGAGTTTGATTATACCTTCAGTGGTCTTTTGTAAACCTTTGAATTGATGTATGTGTCACGTAAGGGACTACGTGACTTAGCAGGGGAGAATGTGAGAGGATGAACGACTTTTTATTTTTAATGTGCTTTCATGGTAGCTCTGGTGCGTGAATGAGGGACGGCCACTCATAGTAGTTTAGGGGCACTTGGCCGAGTACCATTAATTGGATTATCTCCCTTGTAATACTAGCGCGGGACCCGTTATTCACATCACGGTGAAAAGCGCGCATTTTGATTGGTCAGTTGGAAATGTTGACCCCCGGGCTTCCAACTCTTATATCATGGCTTTGAGTTTCTTACAACTCGCTCACTCGTTGTTATCCACCGACAGAAAGACGGGAACCCGAATTCATTTTTGAGAGTAGACAATACCCTATCGGTACAAAATAGGTACTCATGATAACGTTTGTTATCAATGGAGATACGTCGTATTAATGGACGAAAGTATCCCGCACAAAATTGTCGAATGTTGTTAGTCCTGACACTTTGAAAATTTATATTAAAACTATTACCGGGTTTCTGGTAAAAGTAGTCAGTTAGAATTTTAGCAGCAAGTTTCCAATTTATAATGGTACCAATTTCGTTGTACTTTGATGCACATATCCTATTGAAATGATTAATAAGAGGGTCTCGGATTTAAAGTAAACCACGAGTTAGACGCATGTTATCCCCGATAAATCCAACCTGGGTCAAATTTATTCAATTATTGCTGGAGGGGTCGTTAGAGTAATTTCTGCAGTTTACTGGGATACCTAATTGACTTTTGTGTGCACCCTTTTAACCGTACTGTAAATTCGATTGTGTTAGGACCCTAACCGGTTATGTTGTCGGGCTGGACTCCATGTCCGAGCCTTTCACTTGTGCAACACGGGCTACGTAATAGCTCTCTCGGACGTCCGCGCGGGCTCATAAATAAGATGCGGTTCGAGTGGTCAACACACTCCATCATAGACGCAGGAGACAAGAGCCGACAGCACAGTGAACCCAGCCCAGCAACCCGGGCCCGTAGCAGCTCAGAGGCTTGCCGACGCTTGCCATCGCCACCCCGCCCCATAAGGCATGTAGCGGTAGCACAGGACCCGGAGAGACTTTGGGTAAGTTGGAGACTATTATATTAGAAGTGACTTTAATTTGCGCACCCCCCCCCCCCTTTTCTTGGATGCCGCGTAGAGAATGCTGATCTACAGAGACCATTATGAGTCCGGCTCAACGGTAATTGCCATTGTCATTATTCGTGTAAGATGCGCTTTGCAGTACAGTGTCTTGATATTGTGACTTTATTGTCAAAGTTAACGTTTGCGGTGCTAGATGATAATGATGGCTCGCTAACCAAGCTATCACGATTTGCTTGTGTGCCTATATATAGTGTATGTGTAGCATTGCCTTGTTGTGGTGGGCAGTGAGGATTTCCTGACATGTTAATGTGGATGGCTTATGTTACAGCGAGCGGCATTATACGCTTGATTGTATTACGGGTATCTGTGTACCTTGCCAGTACCACTATGCTATAGAGAGCAGTGTGATTGTGATTGCGTGTTTAGTGTTTAAGATGAGTAATTAATTACATGTATTGGAGATGTATAATATTAGTTGGGCCTCACATGGGTGAGCCCCAGGATTGTTCGATGTGCGGCGGTGGATGAACAATGTTTCAGTGAGTCTACACATGTTGCAATGAGTCTCGCCGACATATATATATATATATCATGTGCATGTATTATAGTTATCCAGATGTATTATGCTTCTATGAGTTTCGTCAGTGTGTGAAGGACAGTTTCATTTTAAGGAATGTACACATTACTTTATGTATCTAGTGGTGTGTCATACACATGTTAGCCTGGCGGCATAGCTCCGCGGCTAAGGTCAAAGGGCATGACCCTTCAGTATCGATTGGGAAGGGAGGTAACCAATACAATAGCCCTGGGGCGGGTTAGTACTAATAATGGGAGTGGGCCTATGAGGATGGCCTGCATTGGGATGCGTCTGTGTTATGGACGGCCAGTGGGCCATGTTGGCCACTGCGTTATTAAATGGAATGGCCACTCTGGATGTGTTGTACACCGGCTCAGTGGAGCGAAACTATTGTGTTCTTGCCCCTTCATTTGTTATGTCCTTCATACTTTGATTAGTACATTAATTAGTTTATGTTGCCAGTGTACTAGGAAACTCCTTGTGTATATGATATAGCCACTTGTAGTTGTTATTCATTAACCTTAGCGCTATTTTATTCCATGCATACATATCCAGTTGGTTATTGCTTAAATTCTATATTATGTTGTTGTTGTTTGATTTAATACTTAATACTATTACTATGTATGTCCACCATTGATTGCCTGATTAATGTTGTCATTATATCCTAATCATATTTTTGTCTTTTTCTCTTGTTCCAGCTTATGGCTGGTTGGGCTTCTTTTTTTTTGGGCTTCTTTTCTGGGTTTCTCTTCTTTTTCTGGGCTTCTTTTTCTTGGCTTTTTTTGTTTGGTAGTGATACCGTTGTTAGGCTTTTTGAATAAATAAGATTGCCAGCAGAACCCTGTGTTTGTTAATCCTGTGTATCCTTAAGGGAGTTACTATTGAACCCACGCAGTAACCACATTAGCCACTCGTAGTTCATCCAACATTTTAATATAAAATCGGTGATTCTCAATGTATTCCATTCTCCTCCATTTGCCCCGTTGTGTTGGTATTCAAGGACTACCCAGGACCTGATAGAGAAGTGTATACCACATACAGCAGTATCTCTGATCTAACGTTCGGTACATTGCTTTGGCTGCAGACATGAAGAATGACTACTCCCTCAGACCTTCCGCTGGCTGGCCACATTTCCCGGTTAGTATTCATTTAAAAACTGTTATATCATTTGTTTTAACTGATTTATGAAAAAAAAAAAGAATGATTAACATCAGACCGCAAGCTAAAATTCCCCATGTTGAAATATTCAAACAAACAAAGCTAACGGACATAGTAAAATTCATGCTACAACAAAGGTGGAATTGGGCCGGACGTGGGGGGAAGGATGAATGATTATAGATGGACAAAACGCTCCACTGAATGGCAACCACGGACAGGAAAAAAAACAACAACACCAGGACGAGCAGGAAGAAGAAGATGGCAGGATGGTATTAAACAGAGAGGGGGAACAACATGGATGAGGAAGACATCAAACAGAAAGGTATGGGAGTCAGTGTCTGAGGGCGACACATCCTGCAGTGCTGACAGCTGAAATACTCAGTTACAAAACTTTTTCCACATCCACAAAAAAGAAGGGATTTTGAGAATTATTTCAATGTAATAAAACTTATTTGGAACTATTTAGTTCCACTCGTGAAATTTAAACTAAATGAGCTCTGAATACGAAATATAAATAAAGTACCCAAACAGACCGTGAAGGCCCCAAAGTGGAGATAATCCTGCCGAGCGCCATAAAACCCAACTCAAACTCTAGCCCGGTGACGTATTTGTCAATTTCAGTGCAGACCAGCAAATTCAGGAGCGGCGCAGCAACACGCCCACACCCCAGGGATTTTCGGTGACGTTCAGAGTCATTTTAGGGTTAGGGTGCACAGTCCAGAGTTCGCAGCACCCATGGCAGTGTTCGATAGGACGAGAAATCCCGTAGCCGATATCGGCAAACACACAACCCGGTATATCGTGTTTAGCACAATTAAAGCCGAAAATCCACCTAACCCGAAATGGACACATAACTGACTGACTGACTGACTGACTGACCAAATGAAACTGAAACGAAACGGAGCTGAAACAAATTGCACTAAAGCAAATTTTAGCCTAGGCGTGCACTAGACAAATGTGATCTATCGGCTGCTTAGATGGTGATGTCATATTGTGGTTCAGTGACACCCGAGCACTAACCAACTCATAGAATCTCAATGAAGCCCAGTATCGTGACGTCACCACCCAGCTAGACAGGCAAACATAATAGGTTTGTGCGCGTCGGGCACTACTTTCTAAACACATTAGCATTAAATGACATTGAAACCGGCACAAATATCGACAATATATTTTCGTTTCGGTATCGTGTCGGTCTGTATAGGAATGTTCCAATTGGTTTTTGTTGAGGAACTATAGTCTAATTACAATTCCGAATTGAGAAAGTACAAAGTTGTCTTCTTTTTTCACCTACAGCTTATGACGTAAACTGCCACTGTCCCCTAATAAAGCATTTTCAATTTCAATTTGATGTCGACACCGTGCCAATCTCACTTCTTGTAGCTTGGAGCAAAGTGTCCAAAAATGTTTATACAACAGTAAATATTTATCAGATTTTCAAAACTGAATTGTTTAGGACTGTTGCCTTTGAAAAGTGAACGATATTCTTTTTGTCTCTGAGAACTGAGGATGAGAATAGATTAAGAATGTGGCTGGGTGAGTGGGAGCATGATGACTTGGCCTTTTGTTAATCCTGTTTCTAGTTTTTCTTCAGGGTCTTGGAGCACATCATTTTTTTGTGTGGATTTGAGCGACGGGTGTGGTGTGGGTAGTGCCTATTGTGTTAGTGTGAAGCAACATTTATGGGCGGCGAGCTACCGGCCTGGCGCCTGCACCACCATTGCTGTGTTTCAGCCCTTAACTCTGGACCTCAGTATGATTTGTCTTGTTCTGTTTTTGACTTTCAGGTTCAGCAACTGTATGTCTACTCTGTCACCAATGGCATCAAGACACCTGTATTGTTTTCTGAAGCGGACCCTATAAAGTTTGGACCTCAGTGTTCGAAGACAGATTTCTGCCTTTTCCACACCAGCCCGTTACTGGCAATTGCATCGGGGTGAGCAGAAAAGATGAGATTTACTGGTATTATATATACATACGGGTGCACATACATGCTCTGATACTGCGAGGGTTGACTCGCTGGCTCACGAACGGTCTCACTTATTGACTGACTCACTCACCGACTGATTGACTGACTCACTCACCGACTGATTGACTGACTCAGTGATTGACTGACTGACTCAATCATTTACTCACGCGCTTTCTCACTCATTCACACTCACTTAATCACTCACTCATTCATTCACTCACTCGCTTACGATATCTTTGTTCGTCTCGATCTCTTGTCTCGCGATACACTATGGCCTTGCATACCTACAACCCCGCTTTTCCCTATAATGTACTGGTAATTTATATTCTTTACTTTCCTTTTGTTTCAATTCAAAGGAGTTTTTTTTTCTGTTTTTTTTTTTACTTCAACAGTGAAAAGTTTGTCCTGATGGGAGAGATAGACAAGTGGGTTCCATTGTCGTACAAAAGAGTTCTGGAGATCGACCCCCAAGAGAAGGATATTGTTATCTATCTGAATGTCGAGTTTGGTGACAACTCGAAAAAGCCAGAGCTTGCTTACCAGAGTAACATCAGTCTTGTCAAAAAGACGTGTACATTGTCATCATAATGTTTCCAAACGTATTGTAACCAAAGATACTAGATACAATAAGATGAGACAGCTAGTGTGTTTAGCGTGCACATATTTGGCACTGCCGCCTAGCGGCGAATGCGTGAACTCATGAACAGTGTCGTATTTTACAAAACCAATAATAGGAAAAATATTGAATTTTGTTTACTGTTCAATCGTCGCTGTAGGCCTTGATTGAAGTCACGTGTTTTATTTTGTAATTGTAACTTAAATTGTTGTAGTAAATATCTAGCTACTGTTTTTTTAGTCGCAATGGCACTGTAACAAATTTGGATCATTAATTTATCCTTATCCATCTTTTCATGCAATACGCCGCAGGCCTCGCCCCCGATTAAGAGTGTCTCATCTTATTGTCTCTAGTATGTTTGTTGACGCTAAGATAACATAACGTTCAAAGTCTGACCAGAGAACATGCATGAACAGAGAGAACTTACTACTAGTGCATTTGCACTGCGAGAAAAGGGAGGCTCCGCGAAGCAACATTTAGCGTGGAGCGGAAAGTAGGTCACGGCGGTAAACTATACCCATTTATTTTGTATGTTTCCATTGGGACAAAAAGCGAACACACGGCTCTTAGTGGTTTCAATCAACCCAAAAAATATGATCAAACCACAGTAAATACATACACACCCTCTCTTTGATAAAGACAACCTCTTCCAAATTCTTGTCACCGCAGTGACCTATTTTAGCTATTTAGTTGAGGTGATTTCTCTCTGTACATAATATATTGTAGTCTCTGATCAGACTTACGCCAAAGTTACATTGCCCTTTCATGTTCTTTTTGAGACCAAGCCTAATACATTCATGCAAGCAATGAACAGAAATGTAACTCATTTCCACAATAACATCCCAAACAGCTGACAAAATAAAAAAAAATTATGATAATATTTCATCACAATAAACACGTTTATTTAACAGTTCTCAAAACCATGTAAAATAAGACACGTCATTATTTTACAACAATGGCGATATCTTTTCGCAATTTAGAATAACATTTAAGATGTCTTGAAGACCGCATTCGTTGTCTTTTCTTATTAAAAAGTATCAACCTACTATTATGTTTGCGTGCAACAAGCATGTTAAGTACTCTTGTGTATATTTTGAATAATTATGCTTAAATGCAGCTCGAAGAATTTCAAGAATTATTTACACTGTCCTGCTGTTAACCTCTGAAGTGCTGGTCGTTGTACGATGGTCACAGTTATAGTC
Source organism: Onchidella celtica (assembly GCA_963931925.1). Taxonomy (NCBI): domain Eukaryota; kingdom Metazoa; phylum Mollusca; class Gastropoda; order Systellommatophora; family Onchidiidae; genus Onchidella; species Onchidella celtica. The sequence continues at coordinate 52,538,338 of OZ007580.1, forward strand.
ACAACGGATTTTCCGATCATATATTTCCATTCTACTGGATGAAATTGCGGCTTTGTCCTTTTTGGGGGCTGAAAAAGAAAAATCCTAAACAGACCATGTTGAAAACTGAACTTGGTTCGAAATGGATGTGTCCATGTAATTTTTCGACAGAAATTGAGGCAGAACAATTTTTTGGTCATATGGTTACAACGTCTTAGGTGTCTACATTTTCAACCTCTATATCCATTATAATATGATGATTTGGAAACCAAAATATCTTAAACTCAGCTAATCATGTTCTGAGATGTCGTCAGTTTGCTGCTGGCCCTGCCACATTATGAAAACTTGCACAACTGCAGGTACCAATTCATTTCTGCTAGATATTCTAGAAACTCATTGGAGGAAGTATACTTTTATCTACTGATGAAAGGATGAACGCAGTATTTTGTAAAACCATTATGTTTATTTGTATGACTAAAATTTATTTAATATAAGGAAAACAGTTCAAGTAAAACAGTTATTGATTTGTTTTCTCTCCTGTAAAATTAGGGTCCTACGTAAACTTACGAGGTCTCACGACAGAGCCAGCGATATGTTTCATGACAGATTTCAATAAAGCATATAACAATGCATTAAGTTTTTTTTCGTATATTTTCTTCTTTTTCTAACTTGTCAACACATCTCTATAGCCTATAAACCTTAGTTCTTTCTTATCTTCCGGACCTGTCTTTCTTTGAGAGCAAACATTGCTTCAGATCCTAGCCAATCGCTGTGATGAGGGGTTCATTTTACCTGAGGTCACCAAGATTGTCATGTTGGTCCCACGGTAGCCCGCCCCCCAATGCACGGAGCTTGACTTAGAGCGCTTGCCGGCGTGGTATCCCAGATTATCCCCCCCCCCCCAATCTATCCCCCTTGATATTTCAGAATATCCCCCCGATAATCTAGGATATCCTAGAATAATCCCCCGGATATTTTGGAATATTCTGGTTTATCCCCCAGATATTCTAGAATACCCCCTCTAAAACAGTTTATCCCCTCGGGGTTAAAATGGGATGGGGGATAATTGCCAAGGCGTAAGCGGCATCCTATTTTATCCCCCCCCCCCCATTACAAATTACCAACCACCTTCATTTTGTTTTTGGATAGCCTCCCCCCCCCCCCACCCCTTTTCTTCGTGTGCGTTTCTGTATACAATCTTTCTCTGCCACACAAAAAACACATATACAAAGTGTGACTTAACATGCGTTTTGAGCCGACCCCTCCAATTGCTTGACAATTTAACATTAGACCGAGTAGTGACAGGAAATAGCCTGACATTAACTGGGAGCATAAATCTTTCTCCTCCCGTCCACCCACCATACCCTTTTCTGGAGCTTTTAGCAGTAGCAGTAATTAAAGAGATTAAATTTCAGTGGTGGTCTGTGTATGGAGCAATGAGAATCAGTATCAACAGAAGTGCCAAGATGGAATTGGCCCAGCTACCCCAGCCTCCTTTGTTATCAATCCTCTAACATGTTGTAAGTGATCTGTCACCAAAGCCCAACAAAATGGCAGCAAAATGAAAGAAAAAAAGAAGAAAAAAACAAAGAAAACAATGGAACAATGAAAAATTTCAACAAGTTTTTGCATTAGAACTGGCAGATCAAGTAACATTTCCTGTTTCGCTTAGATTCTAGACATTTCCTGTTTCGCTTAGATTCTAGACATTTCCTGTTTCGCTTAGATTCTAGACATTTCCTGTTTCGCTTAGATTCTAGACATTTCCCGTTTCGCTTAGATTCTAGACATTTCCCGTTTCGCTTAGATTCTAGACATTTCCCGTTTCGCTTAGATTCTAGACATTTCCCGTTTCGCTTAGATTCTAGACATTTCCCGTTTCGCTTAGATTCTAGACATTTCCCGTTTCGCTTAGATTCTAGACATTTCCCGTTTCGCTCAGATTCTAGACATTTCCCGTTTCGCTCAGATTCTAGACATTTCCCGTTTCGCTCAGATTCTAGACATTTCCCGTTTCGCTCAGATTCTAGACATTTCCCGTTTCGCTCAGATTCTAGACATTTCCCGTTTCGCTCAGATTCTAGACATTTCCCGTTTCGCTCAGATTCTAGACATTTCCCGTTTCGCTCAGATTCTAGACATTTCCTGTTTCGCTCAGATTCTAGACATTTCCTGTTTCGCTCAGATTCTAGACATTTCCTGTTTCGCTCAGATTCTAGACATTTCCTGTTTCGCTCAGATTCTAGACATTTCCTGTTTCGCTCAGATTCTAGACATTTCCTGTTTCGCTCAGATTCTAGACATTTCCTGTTTCGCTCAGATTCTAGACATTTCCTGTTTCGCTCAGATTCTAGACATTTCCTGTTTCGCTCAGATTCTAGACATTTCCTGTTTCGCTCAGATTCTAGACATTTCCTGTTTCGCTCAGATTCTAGACATTTCCTGTTTCGCTCAGATTCTAGACATTTCCTGTTTCGCTCAGATTCTAGACATTTCCTGTTTCGCTCAGATTCTAGACATTTCCTGTTTCGCTCAGATTCTAGACATTTCCTGTTTCGCTCAGATTCTAGACATTTCCTGTTTCGCTTAGATTCTAGACATTTCCTGTTTCGCTTAGATTCTAGACATTTCCTGTTGAAATCCTTTAGTGTTCCATTGTTTTCTGTTGTTTTTATTTTCACTTGAAAAAGGCGAAAGCCGAACATTTTGTGTATTTTTTGTCTTGTTTTTAGTTTGCTTTCTATAGTTTGGGCTTTATTTCTCACGCAGGGCTTCGCTACATACAACTTTTTCTTTTTGCACAATTTTGACACAGTCGCGGAATTTCTGAAAAAAAAACAGAAACGGAAACGAAAAAAAAACAACAACAAGAAAAGGAAAATGGGGGAGAGAAAATTTTGCCATGTGAGTGTGTGAGTGTGTGAGTGTGTGAGTGTGTGAGTGTGTGAGTGTGTGAGTGTCTGCTTGTTAGTGAATAGATGAAGAAACTGATGAGTGTCTGCTTGTTAGTGAATAGATGAAGAAACTGATGAGTGTCTGCTTGTTAGTGAATAGATGAAGAAACTGATGAGTGTCTGCTTGTTAGTGAATAGATGAAGAAACTGATGAGTGTCTGCTTGTTAGTGAATAGATGAAGAAACTGATGAATGGCTGCTTGTTAGTGAATAGATGAAGAAACTGATGAGTGTCTGCTTGTTAGTGAATAGATGAAGAAACTGATGAGTGTCTGCTTGTTAGTGAATAGATGAAGAAACTGATGAGTGTCTGCTTGTTAGTGAATAGATGAAGAAACTGATGAGTGTGTCTGCTTGTTAGTGAATAGATGAAGAAACTGATGAGAGTGTCTGCTTGTTAGTGAATAGATGAAGAAACTGATGAGTGTCTGCTTGTTAGTGAATAGATGAAGAAACTGATGAGTGTCTGCTTGTTAGTGAATAGATGAAGAAACTGATGAGTGTCTGCTTGTTAGTGAATAGATGAAGAAACTGATGAGTGTCTGCTTGTTAGTGAATAGATGAAGAAACTGATGAGTGTCTGCTTGTTAGTGAATAGATGAAGAAACTGATGAGTGTCTGCTTGTTAGTGAATAGATGAAGAAACTGATGAATGGCTGCTTGTTAGTGAATAGATGAAGAAACTGATGAGTGTCTGCTTGTTAGTGAATAGATGAAGAAACTGATGAGTGTCTGCTTGTTAGTGAATAGATGAAGAAACTGATGAGTGTCTGCTTGTTAGTGAATAGATGAAGAAACTGATGAGTGTCTGCTTGTTAGTGAATAGATGAAGAAACTGATGAATGGCTGCTTGTTAGTGAATAGATGAAGAAACTGATGAGTGTCTGCTTGTTAGTGAATAGATGAAGAAACTGATGAGTGGCTGCTTGTTAGTGAATAGATGAAGAAACTGATGAGTGTCTGCTTGTTAGTGAATAGATGAAGAAACTGATGAGTGTGTCTGCTTGTTAGTGAATAGATGAAGAAACTGATGAGAGTGTCTGCTTGTTAGTGAATAGATGAAGAAACTGATGAGTGTGTCTGCTTGTTAGTGAATAGATGAAGAAACTGATGAGAGTGTCTGCTTGTTAGTGAATAGATGAAGAAACTGATGAGTGTGTCTGCTTGTTAGTGAATAGATGAAGAAACTGATGAGAGTGTCTGCTTGTTAGTGAATAGATGAAGAAACTGATGAGTGTGTCTGCTTGTTAGTGAATAGATGAAGAAACTGATGAGTGTCTGCTTGTTAGTGAATAGATGAAGAAACTGATGAGGGACTGAATAAAAAAACCACACACACACACACACACACACACACACACGACAGAATGAATGAGCGATTATTGTATGCAAGACCAAAAAAAAATAATAAAAATATGATTGAATGATGGCATGGATGGAAGGAAGAAAGGAATGGAACAGTGAATAAAAGTGAATGAGAGAAGGCTTGTAACTTAAGTAGGTGAGTGAAAGTTAACGCAAGTTGACGTGTATTGGGACTGTAAAATAAAATGAGTGGATTGTTTGTTGTTGTTTTTTCTTACCGGGAGCACGAGGCTACTTTGCAGTCGTCCTTGGAACAGCCACGCTATCATTTGCTGGCAGGGGCGCTCCTACAATGGGGGATGGAGCTGAAGGGGGTGGAGGCCAAGATCATGAAAAGCTTACGATTGGAGAAGAGGGGGCAAAATCGCCAATATCGAATCTACGTATTTCATCGACGGCCCCTTGCTGTTTGGAATTTTTTAGAGGTTGGCAAACTGATATCATGTTTTGAAAGTGGGAATGACATCTGTTGTTCCCCTGGTTACAACATCGCCGTGATGTCGGTTTGATGTTGGGAATCCGCGCCTAAGATAATCCTACCAACCTTACATAAATCCTACACAAATCTACGTCAGATTGACATGGGGATTCTGATCAAGGCAAGGCCATAAGAATATATGTGCAAGTACATGATAGGACCATTATTAATTCTGAACTCTAACATTTTACAAGGTCCGTTTGACTGTTTTTCATTAGATACATGATTTATAGATTAGTTAGATCCCAACAACCGAGACTGTCGCAAAAACATAAATAAAACCAATCTTTTGGTTACTGCTACCACAACTGACTGAAAAGTGCGCGTACGCTCTCTAGATTCCCCCCTCCCCCTTGTGTTCTGGTCTTTCGTTATGGGGGATCACTGCCCTTGGCATTTGCACATCATGGTCATCATCGAGAAAGATGGACCAACACCATCAGCAGATCCTCCTCAACTCACCAATAATAATTTATTTGAGTGGTCTTTAAGAAAAGACCTATTAGGCGACAGATTTACCTATGGAATCAGACAGACGAAAATAATTTGAAAAGGGAGGCAGCAACTTTTGGCACTTTTTTCATGAAATACCACTCTTCAAAAACTGACGCAAACAAACTCTGGGACTGTATCAAGTTAAATTTGAACATGATCATGGAAAATGTCCCAACAAAAATGTCATCCACAAAAATTCACCAACCCTGGATAAATACTTTAACGAAAAGATTAGTTCGGAAAAAATATAAATGGTTCAAAAAAATGAAACAGTGCAACTCCGAACGAGTGAAAAACAAATATCTAGAAATTAAAAGATTGACACAGAAAGAATGCCGGAAAGCTCATAATAATTATATCCATGAGATGATAAGTGATTCATCTGATAACAGTAAAAAACTTTGGAGATATGTGAAAAGTAAAAATAAAGAAAACTTAGGAGTAGCCGCACTGAACGATGAGAGAAGGCATCCACAGCAAGATGCCCAAAAAAGAGCCAATATCTTAAATACTCAATTTTGTAAGGTCTTTTCCGACCCAGGGGGAGTCTTCTCGGGAGAGCTGAGTGATGCCAAACTGCCGGATATGGATGAAATATTTATCACAGAAAATGGAGTACTGAAACTTTTGGAAAACCTTAACGAAAATAAAGCTACAGGGCCTGATGGAATTCCCGCCAAATTACTGAAACTCTGTGCCAAGGAAATTGCCCCTGTTTACACTTTGTTATTTAGAGCTTCAATTGGACAAGGAAAAATACTGGAAGACTGGAAAAAAGCAAATGTAGTACCCATTTTTAAGAAAGGAAATAGAGCTAGTCCTGAAAATTATAGACCAGTCTCCCTGACATCAATATCTTGTAAACTTTTAAAGCATATCTTGCATACCAGCATCATGAAGCATCTCGAGAAACACTCAGTTTTAACACATGTACAGCATGGTTTTAGAAAACACAGGTCGTGTGAGTCCCAGCTGGTCACAACTTGCAATGATTTTGTTAATAACTTGAATAACAACAGGCAGACTGATACCATCTTATTACATTTCAGTAAAGCCTTCGATAAAGTGCACCATGCTAGTCTCTTGACTAAACTAAACCATTATGGAGTTAGAAACAGTACTTTGAAGTGGATTAAGTCTTTCTTAGAAAATAGAACACAGATAGTCGTCGTTGATGGAAAGTCATCCAATCCTGCAGCTGTTCTCTCGGGAGTACCCCAGGGTACTGTAATGGGCCCCTTACTATTCCTAGTTTATATTAACGATATGCCAAGTAAGATCTCTCCAGGCACTAAATTACGACTGTTTGCTGATGATAGCCTCCTCTATAGAACAATAAACTCAAAAGAAGATACGGAAATTTTACAGAAAGATCTAGACAGTCTACAGAAATGGGAGAGGGACTGGCGTATGGAATTCCACCCCAATAAATGCCAAGTCCTGAGAATTTCAAATAAAAAACACAACATCACCTCAGACTACTTTATACACGACGAAAAATTGAGCGAAACACATGAGGCTAAATATTTGGGAGTTACATTGGACAGAAAACTTACATGGAACCAACACATTAATAACACATGTAACAAAGCAAACGGTATACTAGCATTTCTAAAAAGGAACATCTCTAACTGCGATAGGAAAGTAAAAGAAAAATGCTATAACACCTTTGTGAGGCCCTCCCTAGAGTATGGCTGCAGTGTCTGGGACCCCCACTGTCGAATAAACATAGACCAACTGGAAAGGGTCCAGAGGAGAGCTGCCCGCTTTGTGACAAATGACTATACTAGAAGTAGTAGTGTAAATAAAATGATGAGAGACCTCGAGTGGACACCATTAGAAGAGAGGAGAGCAAAAAACAAAGTAAAAATATTTTATAAAGGCAGGGAAGGAAATATCCATATCCCACTGAACCACCTTACCATTAATACCAGAGGCAACAGAAGGAATAATATAAAATATAACATCCCAAGCTCACGGGTTAACAGCCATCTTTATTCTTTTTTACCCTAATGTCATCAGGATGTGGAACAACCTCCCGGCAGAAGTCCAAACACTATCGTCTGCAACGACTTTCGACAATGAATTTAAGAACATTATTATCCGTTGCAGCTACCATTGCAACTAAAGTGCGGGTTGTATGTCTGTGCACAATCTGGAAACCAAGAGATATTTATACCAGAGTTATATATACAAAAGACTTTATACAACTAATATATTTTTAAATGGTCTTAACATCTATGTAAGATTTTACCCTGTTTTTAGCCTCAGAGGAGCGACGTTGAGTCGCATATAATATAGTGCAGTTGGGGAATCTTCTAGACGATCCAACTATAAAATAAGAAGAAGAAGAAGAATGAATGAATATTCCGTCCCCTTACAATGACAAGATTCTAACTCCCTCCCGTCAACTTTTTAGAAATCGTGGATTGACGTTTTGTGTCGTCATAACTTTTAGACCAAAGATTTTTTTGTGTAATACTTATAAATTACACACCGAATCCGCTTGATACCGTGCTTTGACACACAATGGAGAAGACCCGTGGAAGTCGTATGTAGTGTGTAACTCATTTTAGGCAAAAATTGGAGATAGAACCTTGCCATTCTAAGGCACGATTAGTCATAAAAATGTACTTTTGATGCAAACATTTTGAGGGACAGATTAAAAACTTTCGGGCTCCCCTTAGGCCTGCCAATGCATTGACGGAGCCCACTCTCAAAGACCATGTTTCCTCGCCTCTGTAATTAGCACTCAGTGAATCGAATAACAATAACTGTGTCACTGGTTCGTGTCATGCGGACACTGAGCTGTTTTCGCGATTATCTCATGTTTCATGGCAAAACACGTTCCCGCCTTCATGATTTTCAACGTTCAACTCACTCTCGCTGCGTGCGCATGCAGCGACTACTGGCCTCGTTAATTGTTAGACATTTATAACGAGTTGGACCTTCGGTGACAGCAGACGTGAGAAACACAGATGTCACTTGTTTGTTTCTGTCGTCGAGCCTGGCGCAAACACTTTCACATGAGTTTGCAGTCTTTCTTCACACCACAGTGGAACACAGCAGAGCTGAAGGTAAGCCCGAAATTTCATTAGAATCTGAAACTGTGCAATATTATTTACTTCTTGCTATGCCAGCAAAACAACAGAAAATCCCATTTTGTTGGTGTATTGTTTTAAAGAATTCACGTTTCATACAAATCAATATGCGTCCACTAGGGATACATGACAATTAAGGTATGCTCCAGTGAAACGCGGAGAGCAAAGATCATAGCCTGATTTTAACCTTTAGCAGCTCAAGTTCCACTTGCCATAGCGTTGTATGCGACATTTGCAGATTTTGAGGTTTTGTCAAGAAAATTGATTCGCTCACTCCTAGCTTCATTATTAAAAATATTATATCGATCTATGTGTCTTTCCGATCAGTTAAAAACTTTTCGAGGCACGTGTTTTTGGACAAATCTTCAAAATTTTGATCAATTTGGTGAAAAGACAAAAGATGCACATAAGGCCTACAGTTATAATGGAAAATACCCGACGATTTGGTAGGTTGTCCATAACTGGAGGGTGGGCATCAATCAGTAGCTCACGCCATTCTTTACCTGATCCAATGCCGTGTCACTTTTGCATTTACTTGATAGATCTAGATCTAGGTTAACTTTAAAGGGGAGAAGTTCCTGGAAGTTGAGACTCGCCGTGAGGAAAGTACATGATCGCGACAAATACCCCCCCCCCCCCCCGACGGGGTCTTTCATCTGGACTCGCATTTTTATTTCACTTGATATTTTTATAGGAATATGGAGAAAAAGTGAGATTATTATTTTGACAGCGTAAGATACAAAAAAAAAAAAGAAAGTTAGCAAATCCAGCAGTGGTGAGAAATTTACCCAGCAGGGCAAACTACAGTGGTGAGAAATTTACCCAGCAGGGCAAACTACAGTGGTAAGAAATTTACCCAGCAGGGCAAACTACAGTGGTGAGAAATTTACCCAGCAGGGCAAACTACAGTGGTGAGAAATTTACCCTGTGAATATTGTCCCTTTCTTACTTGAATAATTTCCTGTTTTTATAATTCTTTCCACACCAAAATATTTGACATCATTAAAAAACTTTAAGAAACTTTCAAGTTCTGTGCCTCCCACCCACCCAGTCAAGACCACGTGTTCCTCATCCTACACAACCCCGCCCTAAACCTATTCGCATTCCTAACATACCCCTCACTTTTAACCGAAAAACATGACAAAAAAGGAAAATTTAGGAATTGTTAAAGTTCAAACTGGTGCAATGTACATGTACATAACGGTTTCTAGACAGACATGTACTGCAGCACATGCTTCACAAGACACTGGAGCTAATCCAGGTAAATTCTTTCAAGAGTTAACATATTTAATAGACAAGAAAGCAATTTAATGAATTTTGTATGCTTTGAATGGCCTTGATGCTTATGTTCACACATGTTTGTTCATTTCAGGTGCCACATTAGGAATGTCTGAAATGTTTGGCATGATCAATTACCAAGTTCAGAAGAAAAATACATGAACTAACAGCTCTGAAGAAAACTAATACATATTCAGAAGCTCCGAAGAAAACTGGTACATCAAGTCACAAGCTCTGAAGAAAAGTAATACATCAAGTGACAGGCTCTGAAGAAAACTTATACATCAAGTCACAAGCTCTGAAGAAAACTGGTACATCAAGTGACAAGCTCTGAAGAAAACTGATACATCAAGTCACAAGCTCTGAAGAAAACTGATACATCAAGTCACAAGCTCTGAAGAAAACTGGTACATCAAGTGACAAGCTCTGAAGAAAACTGATACATCAAGTCACAAGCTCTGAAGAAAACTGGTACACCAAGTCACAAGCTCTGAAGAAAACTGGTACAGCAAGTCACAAGCTCTGAAGAAAACAGATACATCAAGTCACAAGCTCTGAAGAAAACTGGTACACCAAGTGACAAGCTCAAAAAAAAACTGGTACATCAAGTGACAAGTTCTGAAGAAAACTGGTACATCAAGTCACAAGCTCTGAAGAAAACTGGTACATCAAGTGACAAGCTGTGGAGGAAACAGATACATCAAGTCACAAGCTCTGAAGAAAACTGATACATCAAGTCACAAGCTCTGGAGGAAACAGATACATCAAGTCACAAGCTCTGGAGGAAACAGATACACCAAGTCAAAAGCTCTGGAGGAAACTGATACATCAAGTCACAAGCTCTGGAGGAAACAGATACATCAAGTCACAAGCTCTGGAGGAAACAGATACATCAAGTCACAAGATCTGAAGAAAACTGATACATCAAGTCACAAGCTCTGGAAGAAATAGATACATCAAGTCACAAGCTCTGAAGAAAACTGATACATCAAGTCACAACCCCTGAAGAAAACTGATACATCAAGTCACAAGCTCTGAAGAAAACTGATACATCCAAGTCACAAGCTCTGAAGAAAACTGATACATCAAGTCACAAGCTCTGAAGAAAACTGATACATCAAGTCACAAGCTCTGAAGAAAATTGATACATCAAGTCACAAGTTCTGAAGAAAACTGATGTACACCAACTCACAGGCTCTGATAAAAAAAATCCGATTCATCAAGTCACTGGTTCTAAAAAAAAACCCAGGTACATCAAGTAACCGGCTCTGAAGAAAGTGATACATCCAAGTCACAAACTCCAAAAAAAACAACCAACCTGATACATCAAGTCACAAGCTCTGAGGGAAAGCGATACATCAAGTCACAAGCTCTGAAGAAAACTGATACATCAAGTCATAAGCTCTGAAGAAAACTGATACATCGAGTCACAAGCTCTGAAAAAAAGTGATACATCAAGTCACAAGTTCTGAAAAAAATGTGATATATCAAGTCGTAAGCTCTGAAGAAAATTGATACATCAAGTCACAAGCTCTGAAGAAAAGTGATAAATTAAGTCACAAGCTCTGGAGAAAGCGCATTCAAATCACAAGCTCTGGAGAAAACAGACATCAAGTAACTAAATCTGGAGAAAACAGATATCAAGTCACAAGCTCTGGAGAAAAAAGCACAAGTGACAAGCTCTAGAGAAATAACATACATCAAGCCACAACCTGTGGAAGAAAGACAAGTCACAGGGTGAAAAAACACACACCAGGTCACAGGCTCTGGAGAAATGCACATCAAGTCACAAGATTCAGAGAATGCAGATAGACCAGGCCACAGGCTTGTGGTTATCTTGTGTTTGGCGGACAGGCGTATCACTTACATGGATCTGATTCACTCTTGGCTTCTGCACCATGAAGAAAAGAGACTAGAAGTACAGTTTCCTGTCAACACAAATGACAGCACTGTCAACCTAATGCAGAACTATCCATTCAAGACCTTGAGGGGACTGTGGCTGACCAAAGTCGACTGCGAGTGCTCATACGGCAAAATGCCATGCCCATAATGAAAATCCACTGCAGTTTTTGCTGGATGTCAACTGCAGACAACACCAGCCCACTCCCATTGCCATCAACTTAAGGCCAGACTTGTTAGAGACTGTGCGCATCCAAAAAGGGCCAAACGACACTGGCAGACACACATAAGAGATGACCATGACCACATTGACATTGTCAGATATGACAGAGTCGACTAGCAACAAACAGTACTTGACAGAGCTTGACTGCGAAAGTCTGATCTCAAGAGAGACAGTCAGTGGGCCAAATGTTAAAGGTAAGCACTTGCTTTTGATGCCTGTTTAGGGGTATCATTTCATATGAGTTTTATGACCTAGTGATTGCATTGTTTTATCTCGCACTAGTTTATGCTGTTATGTTACAGTATATGCAAATAGAAGCTAAATGGCAAAGTCAGATATTTGATGAGTGTCCCGATTAATTCTTTGCAGATTTACGTTTTCCGGTTGATAGGGTGAGAGGTAGGATTAGGGATAAAATTAAGGTTAGCAAGGTGTCCAGGGAAGTTCGAAATTAGTTATATTTTTTTAAACTGCTAGGAAAAGTTGGATATTGGTCGGATAAGAACACGTGTAGAAGGAAAAATGGAAATTAGGGGCAAAAGTGTGTTCCAATTAGCCCTACACTAAAGCGAAACTGGAAAAGTACGCCCGGAAATAAAAATATTAAACTGAGTACTTCCGGTAATTAGATTGCCGCTTCCTATTTCCAAGCCATAGACGGTGTATCAGATCTCCATGTTCCAACCTGACGATTTTCAGCCGAGTGTTGATTTCTCACTGTTGGTGTGAAGATTTTACGTTTAGATCTATTAGAATAGGTTCACTAAAACTGGAGCTATGGAATATTTTACTATTTCAACATGGAGAGATGGTAGATTCTAGATCTACAATCGAGATATCTAGAAATCTAGTCTAGATCTACACTCTAGTTTACTTTTCCAGAATAGTCCACAGACCACACACCGTGTTTTTAGATTGGCTCATGGAACAGTCGGATGATAAAATCAAATTTTTGTTCAAATTACTCGGGCAGGTGATAAAACGAGCTTTTGTGTAAATTTTGTGGACAGGTTTAAGATAGGTCAGTGGGGTCCAAGGGCAGATCTACTAGTTCTAGATCTAGATCTAATTGAAGATTCAAATGGGTGCCCAGAAATATTTAAAAACACAAACCAGTGGATCTAAATGTAGAACATATTTTGGTAGAATTGTATTGCAGGTTTTTACAATTCATTTTTGTTTTCTGAGTCAACTTTCAATCTAGATCTAGATCTAGACTAGATCTTTGAAATAAGGCTAATGGTACAAGAATCTGCTGTATGACTGTAAATTTATAGTTCTGTTATTTTAAAAAGAAATGTGCAGAATCCCTATTGGAATTCTAGCTCATCAAAATTAGCATGATAAAGGTTCAATCTTGTAAAACTGACCCAAGTTGTTAATGTGATGCACTTTTCACAAGTTCTTCATTTTTATGTGAATGCACTGAGAATGACAATTTAGGTATTTGTTCAGGAGTAAACAGTGTACTTGCTTTGTTTTGTTGCAGGTGTCTTACACAGGGCACACTTATCTCCAGCAGTGTTGAAACAACCTACGTGAAATTGTTGAAACTCTATCTCCAATATGAGGCAGTCCAAGCTGGTCTTATCTTTTGCCATTCATCAGTCACCTGGCTGTGATGTTGTGTGTATGCTGGGACATTTCTTGACACCTGAACAATCCCACATCTCCAGAATCCATGGCAAAAACAATCAGCAGTGAGTACAAGAAGGCGTTTTCAAGATCTAGATCTTTTACTTTTATTGTTTATTGTATGAATATTTGCTGCATATGGATCAGAACTTAATACTTGTGGATGGAAAGTGTACCAAAACACAGGACTGAAACAGCCTATATAAAATTTAATGGCATTTTGACATATGCATTGTAAAATATTTAAATCTTATTTAGGTCACAATACGTTGTACTGTTTTGCAATCCTTTTAGCTATACATCATTTGTTACAGAGTAATGAAAATCTCCAATATTCATCTTTTGCAGACCAGAATTGCTGTGAGTGCCATGAAGACAAGAGACCAGAAGTACAAATTTACTTACAAGGCAAAGACAGCACTAAGGCAGAACAGCATCCATCCAAGACCTTGAAGGGATTGTGGCTGAACCTACATCAACTGCAAGCGCTCATGAGGAAAAAAGACTGTGCCTGTAATCAAAATCCACTGCCAGTGTCTACTGTATGTCATTTGCAGACACCAGCCCACCCCCATTGTCATCAACTTTGGCCACACCCAACAAGGGCCAAACTGGCGGACACAGAAGAGATGACTATGATGATACTGTCCTTGTCAGATATGACAGACTCAGCTAGCAACAAACAGTACTGACGGCGCTTGATTGTTGAAAGTCTGGTCTCCCATGTGAAGTGGGCCAAATGTTGAAAGGTAAACACCTGTTTTGATGCCTATTTGGTCACCGTTCCCTAAAACTGTAGTTAATTGGTTTTGACTAAGTTTTCTGTTTTCAGGAGAAGCAACGAACTGTTTCATTTGAGTACTTCAGGTGTAGAGACAATGACTTTTTGAAAGGTTGTTGTTCAATTAGTTTTTGACTGAGGAATCTAGAACCAAAAACATTCTGTGGGGCTTTGAATGAATGTAGTATAAAAATTGATTTTTCAAATTGTTGAGTTACCAACAGTCTCAGGAAACGGTGACAATTTAGGTATCATTTTGTTACTTGACCTATTTATGACCTAATCATACATTGTACCAGTTTATACTGTTAAATCCGAGTATATAATGCAAATAGTAGATATGAGAAAGTTAAATAGTAACTTAGATTTTCATTTTCTGGTTGAAAGGACAAGGGACAGAATGAGGGAGGAGATTGTTTATGGGTACTGAAAAGGACAGGATTAGGGACAGGTTAAGGTTTAACTCACTGAACTCTTAAGCCCCGGGTCACCAGTTGCTCCCTGTACCTAAGGATTTCTAGCTTTTTTCAATTACAAAAAAAACAACAGTGCACCAAATGCAATGAGACTTGATAAGACTATTGGCTGTACTTTTCAAATAAGAAATTTGTTTTTACAAAATATAATAGTTTCAGAGATATAGAAAAAAGAAAGGATTAAAAATGAGGAAAATATAAAAACTTTTGAAGTCACATAAATTTCAGAAAATCATACCAAAGAACAAGACATGAACTAAGTAAAAATAATCCCAACAATCACAATGAATATCCAAACACTAGGACAAGAAATCATCTCTAGAACATGAGTCGAGATGCCTTATTTCCTCCTGGATGCCATTGTGGAAAGGGTATTATATAGAGCAAACAAGGAATCTAGGCCTATATAGTTGGGACTCGTACGCAGTGGTTGTCAGGGGAAACCGACAGTCGGTTATGATTCAGTGAGTCAAGGATAGGGTAGTGAGGATATGCTGAACTCTTACCAAGCGTTGTTCTTCATGTCTTATAACATTTGTAGGTTCTGGTAGAATTGTATTATAGGTCATTATAATTCATTTTTGTTGTTTGAGTTTCAACTTTCAATCTAGATCTTTGAAATAAGGCTAATGTACAAGAATCTGCTGTATGAATGTAAATTTATAGTTCCGTTATTTTGATAAACATTTATGATCCCCATTTGGATTGATAGCTCTTCAAAATTAACGTAAAATAACGCAAGGAGTCCAATCTGGTAAAATTGATCAAGTTGTGAATGTATTTTTCGCAAGTTAATTTTTGTGAATTGCAGTGAATATAGATGGGAATGACAATTTAGGTTCTTGTTCAGCAAGAAATAACGTTTACTCGTGTTTTGTTGCAGGTATTATGTAGACATGGCCCACTGATCTCCAGTAGTGTTGAAACTTCATCCTGCGTGAAACTGTTGAAATTCTGATCTCCAACATGTGACAGTCCAGGCTGATCTCACCTTTTGCCATTCATCAGACACCTGGCTGTGACATGTGTATGCTGAAACATTTCTTGACACCTGAACAATTCTACATCTCCAGGATCACCGGCGGCGACGAGGACGACGACGAGTACAACCAGCAGTGAGTACAAGGCATCTTCAGATCTAGATCTTTTACTTTAATTTATTGTATTGTGTCATTTGCTGCATATGGATGAGAACTTGGCTGTGACACATGTATACTGAAACACTTGACACCTGAACAATTCCACATCTTTAGAATCACCGATGACCACCAGCACCGAGTACAAAGCATTTTCAAGATCTAGATCTTTTATTGTTTATTGTATGAATATTTGCTGCATATGGATTATAACGTAAACTTACAGATGGAAAGTGCATCAGAACATTAGTGAAACCGCCTGTATAGAAGTGAGTGAAATTTTTGCTCATATTTTAGGTTGCAAAACCATATATTATTTGGTCATCCTTCAACTGTACATCATTTGTCGCAGTGTAAAGAAAAACTTAACATTCAACATCTTTTGTAGTCTAGAATTTAGCTGTGACAATCATCAAAAGTACAAATAGGTCAAACAAGGCCTACTGAATGTTTAATGCCCCCCATAATTCACAGCTTGGTCATTGTTCCAAGCTCACTTTTGTGTTCCAGCATGGATTGAATTGTTTAGATTATCAAATTGAAGGAAAATTAAGACATAGGCCTATATTATACATCCTGCTGAATGACTGAAGTGGAAATGTTAAAACATTCATCTACTTTGAAAATAAGCAAGTTTGTCGGTCTTATTACATGATCCTCATTTCCATGGAATTTTTATAGAAAAAGGCCAGTGTAGGATGTGCTGATTGTATATAATTTTGGCTCAGATTCAAAAGAGATTTGGAGGGTATTCATTCTTTGCAGTACTTAGTGATTACAGATAACTGAATATAGCATAATCATGTAAGTACAGAATTCACAGAACAGAATAAAACGTAATAGATGTCGATAGGTAAAAGGGTAAAGGGATTTAAAGTGAATAAATACATAGGAAAGAAAATACAAATGTATGGTAGTATGTAGATAAACAAGTAAACAGCTGTTTTACAGATTATCCTGGGGATCAAACCCAACTGAAGTCTTGTATATCCCAGAATTGTCCAGTACTGAATCGTGCGTTGTTAGCGGTTCTTGAACCCTTCAGGCCTTTTCATTATCGGCTGACCGGTTTTAGAGTTCAGTTTAAGCAGCTGGACTGTATTCTGTATTTCACAGGTTGCTGTGTTTGATCCAGACAGTCATAAATGAAAATTGAATTGAAAGAAGAAAAGAAAAAGCAAATCAAACAAAAAAATACGCAATATTTGTTAACCAGGGGAGAGGATATGGTGGATATTATTGAAGTGTAGTGGTTTGTGGGTCAGTCTGGGAGAGATTTTATTGTCACAATGGCTGTGCAAGGGAACTTTTTTATGCAATTCATCTTTTTTTTTCATTCTGAAAGTTTACTTTTAGTGGACGGCATTTTGACTTCATATGATGCAGAATAAGAGCAAAATTGCAAAAGAAGACAGTGTAGCATGAATTAGGTATTCCAAACTGATTTTTCAAAATGGAGATTGCTAAAGACAACTTATTTCATTGGATAGAACTTTTTATTCTGAATATTTTGATACCAAACTTACACTATATAATCTTCAAAATCAAAAAATTTGGGCAGTTTGTAATTTTCAGTAATTTTGCTTAGTTTCACAATATATGAGAAATTAGTGTCGGTGAGCTGTAATATTTCAGAAGGAAACATAGGACATTCAAACTTTGACATAACTTTCCGTATAACAAACAGTAACCTCAGTTTTTATGGGCAGAATTCAAGCAATACAAGTAGTTTTTATGACCATAATAGTGGTATTGGAGCAAATATTGCAAAATTTATAAAGGGAGACAAAAAAAGTGAAATTTTGGCCATTTTCAAAAAATCATGAAAAATCAGTGAACTTGCCTCCAAATATCAAATGACCACTAAAATTAATTGGAATTATAAGATCTATCATCATAACAGTATATGAAGTGCCTTTTAAAGCATTCACAAACTATGTCAAATACATTGTATGTCATCATGTAACAAAAAAGTTTAAAAAACTTTTAACAATTTGAAGATCCCCTAGATCGCCTGCAATATTTACTGAATGTACATGTATTAACCCAAAGAAAATGGACACACAAAAATTCTGGCTGCAATTTGGTGGGAAAATAAAATTGATCTTTATAAATTGACAAATAATATTGTGTAACAACCATTTGATTAATAATTATGGGCAATAACAAAAATGTTGTAACTTTACAAGTGAGAGGCTTGCTGCTACCTATGTCACTATTGTCAATATTAACTAACTTTTATTGATGAATTGACCAAAAACAATTTGAACAAAGTAAGTTTTAACAAATGCTTTGCAATCTCTGAGATGGAGCAAAAGATGACTATCTGACCCGGATTCGATCCAGTGTCTGATCCATTTGATGGATCATAATGAAATTTTGGTAATTTATGTAAAAATGGACATTCTTTCCAATAAAACACATAGGGTGCCAGAATTTATTTTTTTTTTGTGTGTAAAACGACAAATTTTCAAAATGTCCTCATTTACTGTGACTAGATCGGAGAGATATGATTTATACCATTGTAAAGAGCAGCCTCTTCTGTTTTAAATTATTCATGTTCAGGGCCCGTAGGCTTCTTTGATCAGATATGCGAGGTAATTTATTTTGGGGGGGGGGGGGGGGGGGTCCATTTTGTGTCCTGGCGGAAGTGGCAAATGCCAGTTCGGAGTATCTATGTGAAGTAGTTTGACTTTTCTTTATTGATAAGATCATTGCACAAAATCTGACATCTACCACAGTCAAAACCATGAATTAAGAGAGTAAGAGTGTAAAAATTTTGGATTTACTACTTATGGAAAACAAATTTTCACATTTTGGTCTGAAAATTTATCTGGGAGACATAAGGCATTACTGTTCTGAATAACAAGTCTTAACTGCAGAAAACTGATCAGTTCAGATAAAAGATATTGGAGACTAAATTTATAAGAATGAGCACTTGATAATTGAGTGTATAAGTGACCAAGAGTGTGATGGGCAATGGTGTAACTTCAGACTGTTAAATTTGATTTTTATAAAAGACGAGAAATCATTTCACCTTCAGGTCTATAAGTTTGGGGGAGCTTAAACTGAATAATCTACAGAAAAATGGTTCTAAGAATATTTATTTTTTTAATAGATTTATTCAGGTGGGGTGCATAGATTTTTTCTTTTCTTTTTTTTTTAAGTTGACCCTTTTGTCAGCAAACAGATGCAATCAACAGTATGACCACAGTAACATTTCTCGGTGTTTGGATCCACAACTTCGGCTGTTTTTACTTTTAAAATTTTCATATTTGGAGTAATTTCTCAAACCTTTCATACCAGATTTATCGTTGTAATGGAGATTTTGCAAACTGATAGTTGTCACACTTCCTGATAAGTGTAGGAGCTATAGCAGTCTAAACAGCCTCTTTATTGTGTCAGATCGATGGATGCTTCAGACTTGTCAGATTTAAAAAAACAAGATTCTAGATTCGAGGTCATTCCAAAAGTCCTAAAATTGTAAGTTGTATTTTCTTCCCTTATTTAAAATCTGTTGTGAAATTTTGGACACTTGACACTTATGATAGACTCAAGAATAAAAGTTCTGAAATGCAGTTAATGGTCTAATTGTCTAATTTTCAAATTAGAATGTTGAAGTCTATCATTTCTTGGTTTTCAGATTTTGATTTATTAAAAATTTTCTGGTATTTCATTTGACTTAATCTGACAAGTCTTGCAGCTCCCATCGCTACTAGATGATGATGATAGTACAATCTGCCCTCATTGGCCGAAACTGGGCGGTCACACCTTAGGGTCCTGTAAAAATTGAATTTTTAATGTTTTAATTCTAAAATGATCATTTAATTGTAATCAAATGTATCATACAGTCAGAATGGGGCAGTCTTTCTCAAGTTGTCCTTCATGCTCGGTGTGATTGCATTTACATGTAGAACACAGTGACTGTTAAGAATTGGAACAGAAAGTAACAAAATTTTTGCAGGACCCTATACCCAGTACCCCTGGGGCAAGAAACACCCATTAAGACCAAAGACTCCTGTGAAAACCAACTGAAAACTGTGCCCCAGGGGTTTTCCGAATTAACAAGGAGTAATACAAAGTAAACGATTTAAAATGGTCACCTCTGATTTTTTAAAGCCTTTTCATGGAAAACAGTAAATTATGTCTTGGCCATTATTTGCTCTCTTAAGTTTGGTCAGAGTTTGAAAAGTGAATTGGTGTCAGTAGAACCTTAATCAATAGAATACTAAATGAAATATCAGGACACAATTAAAAATTCTTGGCTATTGCATGGGGATGAAAAAGACTTAAATTTCTGAAAAAAAAACCTTTTAGTTTTGGTTTTGCATTTAAAGTAAAGACTTTAGTGTACGAATGTCACATAGACCTCTGTGTTCCTGTTACTAGTTTTTCTTTTCTGTATAGTCGAGATCCATTACACAAAATATGAGATTGAAGACGGTAATTACCGTGAATTACTGGATTAACTGCAAAAATTTAGGATTTACTAATAGTGAAAATATGATTTTCAGCTGTGAATATCTAGTCATCTGAGAGAGAGAAGGCATTACAGGTCTGAATAGGTCTCAGTTGGGAAAAACTAATCAGTGTAAATAAAGGGTGGCAGAGTATAAAATGCATATGAGAATGAGCTTTTGATAAGTGAGTCAATATTTAAGTGCCCAAGAGTATGATGGGCATCGGTGCAACTTCAGACTGTTAAATTTGCTTTTCATGAAAGACAGGAAGTCCACGCGGCCTTCAGGTCTACAAGTTTGGGAGAGCATAAACTGAATAGACAGAAAAAAGGTTCAGAGAAAATTTTTTTTTTTTTAAACTGATGTACGTATCCGGGTGGGATGCAGATTTTTTTCGTCAGATTTGTCAGTAAAGAGATGCACTCTAAAGTATATGATATGACCACAGTAACATTTATGTGTCTGGGTCCACAACCTCGGTCCTCATTTTCAAAATTTTCATATGAGGACAATAGATGAATAATTTCTTAAATCATTCATAACAGATTTATTATGGTAATACAAATTTTGCAAATTGAAAGAGTAGAGTTGTCACATTTCCTGATGAGAGTAGGAGCTATAGCAATGTAAACAGTCTCTTTTCTTTGTGTCAGATCAATGGATGCTCCAGACTTGTCAGATTTTATTTTAAAAAAGTTTTTAAAAAATGTCTAGATTCTAGGCCTTCCCAAAAGTGCTTTTAGTTATCACAAATCAATGAAAAAAAATTGTGAGCTGTATTTTTCTTCCCTTATTTATAATTTTTATTAGGCCAATGAAACTTCAGGCTTTTAATGACACATATGGTAGACTTAAAAATAAAAATTCTGAAATGCTAATTGTCCAATTTTTCGAATGAAAATGTTGGAAGTTAAAATTACAGAAGATCTGAACTATAGGATGATGTAGTCTATCACTTCTTTGTTTTCAGATTTTGATTTATTTGATTATATTTCCTGATATACGTTTTATTTAATCTGACAAATCTTGCAGCTCCCATCGCTACTAGATGATGATGATAGTACAATCTGCCCTCATTGGCCGAAACTGGGCGGTCACATCTTAGGGTCCTGTGAAAATTGAACTTTTGATGTTTCAATTCTAAAATGATCATTTAATTGTAATCAAATGTATCATACAGTCGGAATGGAGCAGTCTTTCTCAAGTTGTCCTTCATGCTTGGTTCGATTTGCAATTACATTCAAAACACAAATGACTGTTAAGAATTGGAACAGAAAGTAACAAAATTTTTGCAGGACCCTATACCCAGTACCCCTGGGGCAATAAACACCCATTAAGACCAAAGACTCCTGTGAAAACCAACTGAACACTGTGCCCCAGGGGTTTTCCAAATTATCAAGGAGTTAAAACCAGTAATACGAAGTAAAAAGTTTAAAATGGTCACCTGATTTTTTAAAGCCTTTCCATGGAAAACAGTAGCAAGCCATGTCTTGGACATTATTTGCTCTCTTATGTTTGGTCAGAGTTTGAAAAGCAAATATGTGTCAGTAGAACCTTAATCAATAGAATGCTAAATGAAATACCAGGACAGAATTTAAAATTCTTGGCCTCTGCATGAAGTAGAGAAATACTATTAAATTTAATTTGCCTCAAACTTTTTGAAGTTTTTAGTTTTGCATTTCAGGTAAGGACTTTGTCTAACAGTGTCACTATAGACTCCTCTATCAGTGATACTGGTCTCTTGACCAGGAATATTTGTGAGGATGCTGTTCTGATGAACACACCAAATTCTTGCTGTCAGTGTCAATAATGTGGCAATGCCTGGGTTTCAGTGCAACTTTTTTGGGGCCCATTCAGTAACATATTATTACTTTTCAGTTTAAATATTACAGATTTCAGTTAGAAATTGGCATTTTTTGTTTTTTTTGTTTTGTTTTTTGTTGTATGTATGTCATGCGGTAAGTCAGATATTGGCCAGGAAAAGTTTTTTTAGTCAACTGGGTAAACTTTCTGATCTCAAATTGTCCTGGCAGGTTTGCAGCATCAATACTGACAAGTTATTCTAAAATGGTAATTTGTGGATTGCATGTCAGACTGTAACCGATGTATGGCGGCAGTCAGAAAAATGGTTTGGTCTTCGGCAGTTAAACTTTCTGATCTCGGAATATCTCTCGATAGATTTGCAGTATTGGCCCTGATAGGTTTTTCTTACATTGTATGAAACCTGAATTTAAATGTACAGTTTGGCCACTGTCACTTTGACAGCAGAGCATTGTGAAATTAAGGTCTAGATGTTTTGATTGAAACCATTTATTTAGATTGAGCTGTTTGTGATAACAATTCTCCCTCTCGCCGACTCCAGATTTTCACTTCAGTGTTTTATTCTTGCTTTGATCTTTTGAGGTTCACATTCAAAATTTCCGTGGTTTTTTGTCAGAAATGATCATCGAAGAGGTTTGATTGCCCAATCAGGTATCTTTGTTTCTGACTGTGGTCATGTATGTTGTTGATTCTGTTTCCATCTTGGCCTGTTCTGCATGCAGAGTGTAACAAATACAGGTTATTTTTTTCCTTCAGTGTTGTCCATTTCCTTTATTCATCCTGCCTCTTTCTCTTTCTTTCCTTTCTTTTATTTTGTTCACATCGTACAATTCTTTTGCAGCATATGATACAATTCTTTGCAGCATACAGTACAATTCTTTGGTACAATTCTTTAGCTGCTTATGGCACAATTCTCTTGTGTGGGTACAATTCTTTTGCTGCAAAAAGTACAATTCTTTGGTACAATTCTTTAGCTGCTTATGGCACAATTCTCTTGTTTGGGTACAATTCTTTTGCTGCATACGGTACAATTCTTTTCATTCTTTCACCCTTTTTCTGTCTCTTTTCTTTGTCTTTCTTGTTTTCACATTTTGTCACTTTTACGGAAGTATAAATGTGTGGACAAAGATACCTGATCTTGTGTCTATCAGAGGGATCCAGACCTGGACCTTCGGTGATAATGGACTTGGAAAGTTCTACCATCTACTTGCCAGAAAGCTGTTTTAGGCGCCTCAGCTCTTTGTTGATTAAGATGGAGAACACTATCCTAATATTCGTGTTAAAAAAATTGGATTTCATTTTGGCATATAAGGGTGAAAATATGGGTATAGAGAATTGTTTGCAAAACCGTAGGTGAAGTATGATCCAAAATACTGGATAACCTAGAGTGCAATGGAGGGGAAAGTTTTGCAGCAATAAGAGGAAATGGGTGGTCCTGAAAGTAGCATCTACTTCAAATGGATAGGATGAAACACGTGGACATGTTACTATTCTGCTTACAATAGCCATTTCACGGTGCACGATTTTGCTTTATCTATCACAGCAGGCCACATCTGGCAATTGTTTGGCGTAGTTTGAAAGCTAGGATGAGGGGAAGAGTTATCTAAGACTTAAGTTCAGTTTTTTTTTTTTTTAGATATTTGGCATTATGTGAAGTCAAGTTTTCAGTGTAAAGCTATGTTCAGTTGCTACTTAAGTTAACGTCACGACCAAATTCTTTTGCGAGGTTTGTTGTCTGTATACTGTGAAGAGTTTATGAAGAGATCAGATTTTAGGAACTGATTACATAAGCTTGGCTCCAGAAAGGTCTTTTGTATAATGTGTATAGCATTCCAGAGGAAATGGGAGTTTCGAATAGTTAGATGCATTGGTACTGTCTGGTTAGCATCAGGTACTTGGTCATTGGTACTGTCTGGTTAGCATCAGGTACTTGGCTGGAATTTCCTGGAAAATTGATGCTTTTTTCATTCTTTCCAACTGTCATTTCTTTTTTTTTTTCTTTCACACTTCTGGTGGGGTTTCTTTCTGTGTATCATTGTGTTGGACAGCCTGCTTTTTCTTGGCACAATAATAGCCTTTATCGTGTCGGCATGCTTGCTTCAAACATGGATTCTTTTCGCTTCCTTAATTCCTTCATTAAACCAATAGTGATCTTGTCTTAAGACTTTGCTGTGAAGTTGATTTACCCCCACCCCACGCCACCCCAATCATGGGAATAGTAAAATGTAAAGACTATAGGTTATGAAGGTAAATTTGAGAAGTCATGTCTCATCTTTATGGTTTTTATTCATAAAAATCTAGTGGTGATTGGGCCTGTCAGAGCTGCTTTGCAATTTAAACACAGTGAATGTTTGTTCAATGTCTGAAATTACATGACTATCTAGTGCTCCATCTGTTTCAGTATTGGCCAGTCATAAGATTTGAATGTTCCAGTAAAGGGCTTGGACAGTTTGATCACGCAGGGAGCATTCAAGGGGGTTAACTCTGTGTCAGCTGAGAGACCAGGAAAGATTAAATGCGAGAAGAATTCAAGCCCTTTATCTGCACCACTAACACTTGCATGAATGCATGCAGCCCCACTTAGTTGATACTCACATGTTCTTGGCAATTTGCTATCATGGAACTTCAAATCTTCTGACTGGTGTAAAACTGGAACATGACAGCGAGCCTCGCTTTAATTTAACCTCAAAATTAAGATGACCAGATTTTTGGTAAATTTGGAAGTTGGTCTTTAGGTCTTTTTGGAATTTTGTGTGTGTCTGTAAATTTGGAGCTGTTTTCTAGTTTCATTATTACTAAGGTGGGAGGGAGATTCACAAACTTTTTTCCCTGAAATTGGAACTCCTTTTGGTAGGACGGGGATGGGGGTGGAATTTCAAACTCCCCTTTTTTTTTTTTATTGAAGACATGAAATCTCTAGTAATTACCATAGAAATTGAGATGAAAGATCTTTCAGCTTAAAAAAAAAACTGAATTTTCAACAAACAAAATTATTACTTTTGATTTTGTACATTACAGAGACTGAAACCCTCAATGAATTGGTTACTGAAATGACAACTTCACAACTGTTGCTTTCTTCTTTCTAGTCACTTTTTTTGTCTTCATTTTTTCCCTTCGAATTTTTTTTCTTCTGTTCATCCTACATCCCAACGGTCTTTCTTTCTTCTTTTGTCGGTGTATATAGTACACAATTTTTTAGCCGCACCTGTGGCACACGGTACAATGCTTTTGCTGCATATGGTATAATTCTTTTGCTGCATATGGTACAATTCTCTTGTTGCATATTCTCGAGCTGCATATGATAAAATTTTGAGGCACATAGTAGACACTTCTTTCATTCTTTCTCTTTCCTTTACCACACATGGTGCAATTCTTCAGCTGCATGTGCAATTCTTCAGCTGCATGTGGTACAATTCTTCAGCTGCATGTGGTTGAGCACAATACAATTGTTTTGCTGCTTTTGGTAAATTTCTTTCGTTGAGCACAATACAATTGTTTTGCTGCTTTTGGTAAATTTCTTTCGTTGAGCACAATACAATTGTTTTGCTGCTTTTGGTAAATTTCTTTCGTTGAGCACAATACAATTCTTTTGCTGCTTTTGGTAAATTTCTTTTGTAACTTTGGTAAAATGTTTTTGCTGCATATATGTAAGATTGCCTTCACCCAGTGGGATATTGAGAGCAGAATTTCGTGTAATCTGAGATAAGCTAAGGTATCAGTAAAGATAGGGAGAAACTGTGTGGCCAACGCACTTATAGGGTTTGAAGCGCTTTAAACTGGTAAACAATAAGTTGTGTATAATTAAAAATTCTTACCTTTTAGGCAAAGGCTCATTTTTGCTAAATTTTGCCTTAAGAATTCTTTCATATTCTTCAACAAACTCTGACCATGCTTAAATGAATGACCCACAAAGTAGAGAAAGACATGGGTCATAGTGAAAACTGGGCTTAAAAATGAGAGGTTTCCAGTGAGAAAGAGTCTACAATCATATAGAGTGATAGTGTCATTATTTAGACCAGTATTATAATGGCATTTGTAGGGAAAGCTTCAGATAAATACAGATATAAATATCTGATAAAGGTCAAATAAAAATGATAGGTTTCTGGTGAGAAAGAGTCTACAATCAACATTTAGAGTATTGTCATTATTTAGACCAGTATTGTAATGACATTTGTAGCCAGGAGCTTGGGTTAACTGAGAGTTGATTGTTACTGTGGTTAGACATCTACACAGTGTTTCAGATAACTGTTCCTCACAACACCCTTGTTGAAAAATACATCACAAATTCATTTAATATTTTCATTTAGGCCAAATGCCCCACAACTAAATAGATTAATAAATCTGTGACCATTATTGCATATGTTTACCAGAATTCTTTCATATTTTTCAACAAACTCTGATCATTCTTAAATGAATGACCCACAAAGTAGAGAAAGACGTGGATCATAGCGAAAACGGCTTAAAAATGTTTCCAGTGAGAAAGTCTACAATCATATAGAGTGATAGTATCATTATTTAGACCAGTATTATAATGGCATTTGTAGGGAAAGCTTCAGATAAATACAGATATAAATATCTAATGATAAAGCTCAAAGAAAAATGATAGGTTTCTGGTGAGAGTCTACATTCAACATTTAGAGTATTATTGTCATTATTTAGACCAGTATTGTAATGACATTTGTAGCCAGGAGCTTGGATTAACTGAGGGTTGATTGTTACTGTGGTTAGACATCTACACAGTGTTTCAGATAACTACACAACACCCTTGTTGAAAAATACATGTAGATCACAAATTCATTTAATATTTTCATTTAGGCCAAATACCCCACAATTAGATAAATTAATAAATCTGTAACTATTACTGCATGTGTTTACCAGACGAATATCAACACCTGTAAATGGTTGTCTTAGGAAAACTGAATATTGAGTAAATATGCATAATCACACTATTTTGGCGATGGATATTGTCAGAGTCGTTCATCAGGTTTTTTTAAGTGTTCATATTTTGCTACCCATTGGAAGTATAACAGCAAGTCCATAATTCTCAGTAGTAGCAGTGAAGAGGTTAAAAGAATGTTAAAATTGTTACAGAATAAGTCGAAATACAGAAAAAAGAAAAAGTTGTAGGTAGCAAAGCCTCTCTTAAGAAATATCAAAACAATACAATAAAACTCAAAGGAAATGGAGAGTAAGAAATAATACCAAAAACTTTACAATAAAAAGCAAAGGGATAAGAGTAAAAAATAATACCAAAACAATGCAATAAAAGGTAAAGGAAAAGGGGCTTAAGAACCAAAATCATGAAATAAAATACAAAGGAAAAGGGGCCCAAGGAATGTCTGATCCAATAAAATGCAAAGGATAAGCAAGGAGATCATACATCCAGTCTCTGCTTGTCATTTCATTTGATGGTTAAGTTCAGGTGCATTACTATTGGATAAAGATCTGCACCATCCATTCACAAAAGAACTAATAATAAGTGATTTTAATTGTATAAAATGGCATTTTAAGTGAATTGTTTTTAACCGTAATGATTATTCTGGTTTTAGGGCAAGTTAATGGTATCAAATATCCAGTAGCTAAAAGTGACACTTTCTTCCTTCTATTGTCTTAATCAAGAGAAAAGGTTAGGGCTTTTTTCATTGCGTTTTTGGAATCTTTCACATGGAAAATGAACTCTTCCCGCATGCAGGAAATTTGGTACAGAATTTACAGTGGAAATGTTAGCGGCCACATTTATCAATTATGTGTGTTACATTATTTTGTTGCATACTCCAGCATTCTTTCCATGTCCTGAAGACCTTGCCATTTTCACCATATCATGAGCTGAGAAGATTGTGGTTATTGGATTAGAAGCATTTAGTGAAGGGAAAAGTTCAACTACATCAGTATTGACTAAGTTCATGTTCACAGCATACTCCAGCATTATTTCCATGTACTGAAGAGATTGTCATTTTCAGCTTATCATAAACTGAGAAGATTGTGGTTAATGGTTTAGAAATGTTGAAAAGGTGTTTTATCTTTTAACTATGCTAGTCTCTGACTGAATGTTCACTGGTCTATATAAAAAAATGAATTTAGCACAGTATATGCTTTTGTTGTAGGCAGACAAAGGTTAGTGCACTGGTCCATTGTTAAGTATAGGTACTGACATAGTTTTTTTTTGGTGATATGCATAATATAGTATATAAATTCTAGAATGTAAAGCATGTATTTTCACTGGCGTGTTTTACAAATGAATCCATACATTATATTCTGGTTGGGAGTAACATGAGATTCTAGCTTATGGTCTTTGTTTATGGTCCATCGTTAAGTATAGGTACTGACATAGTTTTTTTTGGTGATATGTATAATATAGTGTATAAATTCTACAATGTAAAAGCATGTATGTTCACTGGCGTGCTCTACAAATGAATCCATAAACTATATTCTGGTTGGGCGTAATTAACATGATACGAGGTTCTAGTCAGTTCTATGCTTGTTGGATGCAGAGGGTTGGTGACAGTTGTTCAGTATAAATAGGTATTGACTTTAGTGTAAGTTTATGGCCTCTGTTTCCACTCCTTTTGCGGCACATGGTTAAGTTCTTTTGGTGTATACATGGGTATAATATAGAGTATAAATTCCAGAATATATAACATCTGCAATGAGTCTGAGCCAAAAACAAAAAATATGCACTGGTCGGATTTAAAAATGAATTTATATATATAACATCTTTGCTGAACCAACTTAAAAATGAATTTATACAGTATACTATATTCATGTTGGCATTAATAAGATATGGGATGTGTCAGTGATAATTGAAGATGTTTACATTGTTTATTGATACCTGTAGGACATTAGAAATATACTGTAAGTGTGTGGCTGTTTTTTTTCCATGGGCTTTTTCGTATGCAAGGTTTTTTTTTCATGTAAACTTCTTTTGTGGCACATGGTCAAGTTCTTTGGATGCGTATATGGCTACAACATAATGTATAAATTCTAGAAAATGTAACATCACTGTTGCTTTGATAATAAAATATGTAACATCTAGTCTGAGCTAATTCAAAAGCGAATTTATACAGTATACTATATTCATACTGGCATTGGTAAGATATGGGATGTGTTAATGATCATTGATGTTTGTGGCATATGTTTATTGATACCTGCAGGACATTAGAAATATACTGTGTGTGGCTGTTTGAGAGATTTAATTCCATGGGGTTTTTGGTATGTAAGAATATTTTGTATCATGTTGTAAAGTTCTTTTGCGGCACATGGCTAAGTTCTTTTGGTGCATATATGGGTATAATATAGTGTATAAATTCTAGAAAATGTAACATCTCTGGTGCTTTGACTTAAAAATGAATAACATCTTTTGTGGGCTAATTTAAAAATGAATTTATACAGTATACTATATTCATATTGGCATTAGTAAGATATGGAATATGTTAATGATCATTGAAGATGTTTGTGGCATATGTTTGATACCTGTAGGCCATTAGAAATATGCTGTGTGTGGCTGTTTGAGAGATTTAATTCCATGGGCTTTTTGGTATGCAAGAATATATTGTATCATGTTGTAAAGTTCTTTTGCGGCACATGGCTAAGTTCTTTTGGTGCATATATGGGTATAATATAGTGTATAAATTCTAGAAAATGTAACATCGCTGGTGCTGAGCTATTTAAAAAAATTTATACAGTATACTATATTCATATTGGCATTAATAAGATATGGGATGTGTTAATGATCATTGAAGATGTTTGTGGCATATGTTTATTGATACCTATAGAACATTAGAAATATGCTGTGTGTGGCTATTTGAGATTTAGTTCCATGGGCTTTTTGGTATGCAAGAATATTTTGTATCGCGTTGTAAAGTTCTTTTGCGGCACATGGCTAAGTTCTTTTTGTGCATATATGGGTATAATATAGTGTATAAATTCTAGAAAATGTAACATCGCTGGTGCTGACCTAATGTAAAAATGAATTTATACAGTATACTATATTCATATTGTCATTAGTAAGATATGGGATGTGTTAATGATCATTGAAAATGTTTGTGGCATATGTTTATTGATACCTATAGGACATTACAAATATGCTGTGTGTGGCTGTTTGAGAGATTTAATTCCATGGGCTTTTTGGTATGCAAGAATATTTTGTATCGCGTTGTAAAGTTCTTTTGCGGCACATGGCTAAGTTCTTTTGGTGCATATATGGGTATAATATAGTGTATAAATTCTAGAAAATGTAACATCTCTGGTGCTTTGACTTAAAAATGAATATCTTTTGTGGGCTAATTTAAAACTGAATTTATACAGTATAATATATTCATATTGGCATTAGTAAGATATGGGATGTGTTAATGATCATTGAAGATGTTTGTGGCATATGTTTGATACCTGTAGGGCATTAGAAATATGCTGTGTGTGGCTGTTTGAGATATTTAATTCCATTCGCTTTTTGGTATGCAAGAATATATTGTATCATGCTGTAAAGTTCTTTTGCGGCACATGGCTAAGTTCTTTTGGTGCATATATGGGTATAATATAGTGTATAAATTCTAGAAAATGTAACATCGCTGGTGCTGAGCTAATTTAAAAATGAATTTATACAGTATACTATATTCATATTGGCATTAGTAAGATATGGGATGTGTTAATGATCATTGATGTTTGTGGCATATGTTTATTGATACCTATAGGACGTTAGAAATATGATGTGTGTGGCTGTTTAAGAGATTTAATTCCATGGGCTTTTTGGTATGCAATAATATTTTAGTATCATGTTGTAAAGTTCTTTTGCGGCACATGGCTAAATTCTTTTGGTGCATATATGGGTATAATATAGTGTATAAATTCTAGAAAATGTAACATCGCTGGTGCTGACCTAATGTAAAAATGAATTTATACAGTATACTATATTCATATTGTCATTAGTAAGATATGGGATGTGTTAATGATCATTGAAAATGTTTGTGGCATATGTTTATTGATACCTATAGAACATTAGAAATATGCTGTGTGTGGCTGTTTGAGAGATTTAATTCAATGGGCTTTTTGGTATGCAAGAATATTTTGTATCGCGTTGTAAAGTTCTTTTGCGGCACATGGCTAAGTTCTTTTGGTGCATATATGGGTATAATATAGTGTATAAATTCCAGAAAATGTAACATCTCTGGTGCTTTGACTTAAAAATGAATAAGTAACATCTTTTCTGAGCTAATTTAAAAATGGATTTATACAGTATACTATATTCATATTGGCATTAGTAAGATATGGGATGCGTTAATGATCATTGAAGATGTTTGTGGCATATGTTTGATACCTATATCGCATTAGAAATATGCTGTGTTTGGCTGTTTGAGAGATTTAATTCCATGGACTTTTTGGTATGCAAGAATATTTTGTATCATGTTGTAAAGTTCTTTTGTGGCACATGGCTAAGTTCTTTTGGTGCATATATGGGTATAATATAGTGTATAAATTCTAGAAAATGTAACATCGCTGGTGCTGAGTTAAATTAAAAATGAATTTATACAGTATACTATATTCATATTGGCATTAGTAAGATATGGGATGTGTTAATGATCATTGAAGATGTTTGTGGCATATGTTTGATACCTATAGGGCATTAGAAATATGCTGTGTTTGGCTGTTTGAGAGATTTAATTCCATGGGCTTTTTGGTATGTAAGAATATTTTGTATCGCGTTGTAAAGTTCTTTTGCGGCACATGGCTAAGTTCTTTTGGTGCATATGTGGGTATAATATAGTGTATAAATTCTAGAAAATGTAACATCGCTGGTGCTTTGACTTAAAAATGAATAAGTAACATCTTTTGTGGGCTAATTTAAAAATGAATTTATACAGTATACTATATTCATATTGGCATTAATAAGATATGGGATGTGTCAGTGATGATTGCAAATATTTTGTTTCAATTTGTTTCATGTGAACATGAGAATATTTTTTTTTCCTGTGTCGTTTTCTTCGTCTTATTTTTTCTTCCTTCCTTTTTTTCCTCCAATCAAAATTTTCACTGTCTTTCACTTTTCTTTCTTTCTGAACTGGTTAGAATTTCATACTAATGTTGTTGTGCAGTTCTGAAGGTGTTTATCCTCAATCAGATGGTGTAGAACTTTAGGAACATGTTGCTGTTTTGTTCTGCATTGATAATGGATGAATGTTAGTTTGATTGAATGCGACTCAGTTTGTTTGCATTCTGCAAGATGTCATAAACCTTCTTTTTGATGCAAATGCTCAGCTGAAGTATTTTTAGCTGATTTACTTTGCTACGCTTTGGAATATGTGTCACGCATATTAAGTGTTTTAAAATCTTCCAATTGATAAAAATGTCAAATATATCTTTATATGCAGACCAGATGTCATGAAAACTAATTATCTTAATTCTTCCATTGGTGCGCAGTTGCTTTTTTTGTCAGGATTAGAAACTTCGTTGTTCATATGAAACGTGAGAAAAATTAGGACAGTGATTTCCATGTTTTTGTGAAATGTCTTGAATTTGCTTACATTGCTATACTTTGGAAATGTGCTAGATGTAATAGGTGTTACACAGTATATTTGAAGTGAGAAGCTATTGCATTGCATGTAATATAAAATTGTACATTATGTCAGTACAAAGCTCAAATCCCTTCTGTTGCTGTCCAGTTAAATTTCTTTTTTTCTTTCCTTCACTGTCCAGATATTCAGACTATGGAGTAAATAGTTATATGAAGCATAAATTTTGAGAATGGATTTCATATATTAACTGACTTTAACTTGAGAATGTGTGGTGAACTATCTCTTGTATAGTACACGTGTGGGTGAAAGGTACATGTTATGAGTGGTCACTGCTACTCGCTCCCATGTTAAGGAAGGAGAGTGAGTGAGTCCGGGTATAATATGGGTGGGTAAGATTGGGGGGTTGGGGGGTGGGGCATTTTAAGTATTGTAAAACTTTTTGATGCACATGCTCAGGTGAAATGGTTAGAACTTGAAATTGTGTGTGTGTGTGTGTGTGTGTGTGTGTGTGCGTGCGTGCGCGTGCGTGCGCGTGCGTGTGCGTGCGTGTGTGTGCGTGCGTGCGTGCGTGGGGGGTGTATTGTGAGTGTAAAGAACTTTGGGGGGGGGGGCGGTGGTGGTGGTCATCATTGGTATAGTTATTCTTTAAAATGAGAATTTATTTTCTTTGGAATTGACCTGGGAATATGCAATTCAAATATATTTTCTGTTGCTGTTGAATGAAATGTGAAAGGGGGAAATCATTTTTCACTTTTCAGCAACAGAAACAGTATTTGGAGATCATCTGAACAGGTCATTTTCTTCATTGTAAAAATGTTAGCATTATTGTTGTTAGGATTGGGAATTGAGGAAAAAACAGGCAGTGGTTTTTTTTATATTTAGTCTGTAGTCTTGTGTGTATGTGAGAGTTTGTGTGAATGTGAATGTATGCATGAGTGAGCGAGAGATGTAAATATATGGAATATTGACTTGGTGTGTATGGGGGTGGAGTCGGGGGCGTCTGTCAGGTTCTTGCTAGTGTTTGACCCTTTCATTACCAATGCTGTAACTGATTTTTTTATACTTGCAGTGACGCATAGATCCAATAAGTGCTTCCTTCTCATGCAGCAGATATGATTGAAATAGTAGTGCCTGTTTGTAAGGCCAACACAATCATCAGAAAAATGCTAATTGTGGTCATGTAAACTTGAAGTTGTTCACATTTTAGTGAACCAGCACTGAAAGGGTTAGGACTTCCTTGTTGAGGCAAATGTTCATGCGAAATGCATTGAATTTGTTTACTTCGCTATACATTGTGTAACACACAATGGCTAGCACATATACCAATGTTTCAATTGAACTATAAATGCAGACCTGTCAGCATGAAACCAAAATCTCTTCTGTTTCTGGACAGTGAAATTTAGCATTTTATCCCTTTTCTTCAATGTCAAGACTAGAAACTTTGAGGTTCATATGATACAGGAGGTCGGATTTCATGTAAATTTATGACTTCTACAAAATGTCATGCACACTTTGCAATGCAAACGTGTTTGAAAGGTGTAGTGAGATTCAGTTTTCAGTGACAGCTTTTTTTTTTTCGATGTTAAAATCTTTTTCATAGGTAAATTTCATTAAGAATGTTTGGATGAAAACAGAGGCTGAGGCTCTCTGTGTGTGCATGTGTGTGTGGGTGGATGAACAGGGTGAGAAATAGCACAATAATCTACATTATTCTACTAATAAATTTTGCTACCGTATATTGTTTCTCTATAGTTTTGTCACTCACACTGTTCATGAAAAGTACATCAATAAAATGCTTCAATGGCAGCATCTTGGTTTCTTTGTTCATCTCGAGTGGAATCATTTCAGTGGATGTTTGTGACAATTATTGCATTAATGGTACCATTGTACTTGTGTGAGCATCGGTGTATACATGTTCAAAACAAATGTCTTTAAAATACAAACACATAAAACTTTTTGATCTGTGCTGTGCACGCGCCCCGCCATGATCAGATAAAGTTAGTATAGAATTTATTTTTTTAAAAAAAGTCCTGCATTTAAAGTTCCATGATTTAATCCCAGTTTAACAAAGAAAACCACAAACACATGTACTAAGTTAAAATACTGTGAAACTGAGCTTTCTATTAAATTCTATGACAAATCCCCACTCCTCATTCTGAAGTCCTATGCCCCACCAAAATATTGCCACACCCCAAAAGTGGGAGTCAATTAGACAAGAGTTCGGGTAATAAAATTATTTTGGCTTTACTGGTGACAGCAGAAGATCACTTTTCAAATTATCTTTAAACTTAAATCACTCAAGTCTCACACTAATAATTGGGCAGTCTGTAACACAAAATTTAGACATTTAATGCACAGGGTGTGTCTGTTGGCATCTAGTACATCTGTGGCTTTAAAGACGGCCATGTGACGAACTCACAAAGTATAAGAAGACTTGTGCAAAGGGTATTGCCATATAAATCGATCGCCGGTTTTATATCCCAGATTACCACCCCCCCCCCCCCCCACGATATTGCAGAATATCCCCCGGATAGTCCAGGATATTCTAGAATAACCCCCCGGATGTTCTGGAATATTCTGGTTTATCCCCTCCCCCCCCCCTTGTTTGGTGACCCCTGGTCTAGAGGCAAACTGCTCACCTCTCATGCCGAAGGTACCGGTTTCAAACCCCGGTCGGTGCAGGCATGTTGCAAGTTTGGGATTTTTCTTATATTTTCTGTCTCTGATCCTATGGGAGATAGGATCAAGCACCTAGTCTCCTCGGATAAGGATGAAAAACTCGGAGGGCCCGTGTGCACGTTGCGCGCGTTAAAGATACCTTGGCAGTTGGAAATCGTAAAGAGCAGGCCGAACAGGCCGCTGCCCGGGGAAAATTAAATAAAATATAATAAAATCCCAACCACTCCATACTCCTCCCTTCTTATCCATCCCCCCCCCCCCTTTCGGCTCCAGTTGTTGTATCTGGGCTACACGAAGGTAATTTCCCAAATGGGATACAACAAATATATTTGCTGATACTGGATTTGTATATTATTATTTATTGTTTATTAAATAAGTGAAATCACATTGTTATGTGCTAGTAAGTAGTGTAGTATTGTTATTGTTAAATTTGAACTGAAAATAATAAATTTAAAAACTTTATGTTAAAATTTCCCCATTTGTCGCTTGCTTTATTGTGGTAGAAATGTAAACCCAAATTACTGAACAAAACAGGGTGGGGTTGGGGGTGGTGGTGGTTAATTTATTTTTGAAAAGTTGCCAGGGTTAAACGGGACGCAAGAGGTTGGGAAATCTGTTAAAATACTAAACCGCTGTACAAAATCAGTTTTTAATCATCGAGCTACAACAGTATTAAGATAGACTTTCAAATTACTAGTCTTAAACACTTGAGTGTCTCGTGACTGTTCTTAAAGTATCATGTAAAAGACGAGGCCGTGTCTCGAGGGCCGCGTACCAAACTGTCGTAACTCGGTTTTAGCAATTTTTTTTTCTGTAGCAGCAAAAGAAATGAATCTTTCTTTATCACGATATTTTGAAATATTTTCTCCAGAATTTAAGCGGCAGTTGATCACAGCAGCTGCTGGGTATCCAGGGCTATAAGCATAACCAAATAGACTTGTTATGAGTATGTAAGCACCCCAAGCGTTTTGCGCAAGGGGCGCGTACGCACACGTAGCCTACTACCCCTACCCCCACCCTTCCCCCACCCCCATCCTACCCCTACCCCCACCCTCACCCTTCCCCTACCCCCACCCTCACCCTTCCCCCACCCCCATCCTTCTCCTACCCCCACCCTACCCCCACCCCCACCCTACCCCCACCCCCACCCTTCCCCCACCCTACCCCCACCCCCACCCTTCCCCCACCCCCACCCTTCCCCTACCCCCACCCTCTCCTCAACGCTAAATCTGATTGAATCCCTAACCTCCGCCCCCTACCTATTAACAACAAAAAAAAAAAAAATATAAGCAAAAAAAAAATATGTGAAAGAATAATCTATAATCATAATTAATTAAGGCTGTTGTCAAGGTGCATTTCAGAAGGAGCTCTCTAACTCTGGAGTAAAAAAAAAAGTTTTTATTAAAATACGTACTGAAAGTGCAAAAAACTTAAGCTACGTACGCACTTGTAACAAAAGTCTACCAAATATGTCAGTATCTGAAAAAAAGTCAAGTTACGACGGTTTACCATGCGTCCCTCGATCTGAAGATTCTACAGTTATCACAACAATTTAAAGACAATAATGACGAGGGCGGTGATGAGACGGGAATCGACTGCACTAAACCAAGGTGAAAGACAAGCACTGGCATGCAGACGTTTGCTGATGTCCAGGTCCAACTCCTTGACTGTATGCCCCAGGACTCAGCTATGATTATTATCTTAATCAGCATTACGCACAGTATTTACATGTGACAAATGATATGTTCTGTACTCTGGTCTCGCTTATTAAAACACGGATCCACATTCACACCAGCTCGTAAAACGAAGTTCACAGCGATAATTTCAAATTCCAAAAAAAAAACAACTTGATTTTAATCTGATCTTTGATTGGTCGCCCATTGATGTGGATGGATTGGTCGCCCATTGATGTGGATGGATTGGTCGCCCATTGATGTGGATGGATTGGTCGCTCATTGATGTGGATGGATTGGTCGCCCATTGATGTGGATGGATTGGTCGCCCACTGATGTGGATGCCCGTGGCCGCCGCCAGCCGCGTCCCCCTTTCTGCAGGTCACTGACGACAAACATGAACATCAGAACAAACGTCGTCTATGCTGCGCCGTACCAGCTTGTTGAAGAGATTCAAGTACCGATTTGTTTCGATTACCTCACCAAAATTTGTGACGTTGACCGCACGGCATCCCAGCCCCCCCCCCCCCCCCACACCCGGTCGCCCAATCCCCTAACCAGTGCACGGCGACTGAGCATGCTCACTTGCAAAAATTAGTTATAATCCAAAAAGAAGAACTGAATTTCCTGGGAGAAGGAAACATAATGGCCTTGGAAACTGCGACGAAATACGAAATAAAGTTCAGAATTTGGTGGGAGGACAAGTTCTGCGGCGCCAAGTAAAACAAACCAGTTATTTGTAAAATCATTTATGACAGAAACATGTCTTGTGTATCTGATCACATTCACATACACACGAATAATGTTTAATTTCGTTTCGTCGGGGGCGGGGCATGTCGCAGGCCAAAAACAAACACTATTCAGTTCCCGATGGTCATTCAGTAATGTCTGAGATGTTCACCCCCCACCCCGCCCTGCCCGTCGCATACTGTCACAACTGTTGAAAGCCTGAAATGTTGACGTACCCATCATGGATCAACTTGAGAATGATGTGACAAATAAAATGATGATGAGTTGGTTTAGGCCTGTTACCTTGTTCTGATTCATAGCCAGTGGCGGATCTGCAATGAAACAAATGAATTTTAAGCTTCAGGGCTCCTAATCCCGTAGGGATGTAAGTCCGCCACTTTTCATAGCTATGCTTTTACGGGTTCAATCTTTAGCATTTATTGGCTGTGGGCCCAAAGCTATAACTTGTCATTCCTTCAGGTAGTGCACCAACCAAGGAAAAGTTTTTTTTGTGTTTTGAATGCACGTTCTGTCAGGCATTTGGGTCACAACAAATAACCAATGTTGTCATTTCAAATATGGCACATTTCTGTGTAAATCATATTTAATTCGTAAGAAAATGATACTGAATGGTGAGAGGGACTGAATATTTGATTCGTTCACACAACGAAAAGGACGATTTTGTATGCGAACGCCAAAAGGAATCGAAATTCTCAGACGAACGGAGGCATTTAGCACTTGTTTGGAACGAAGTTTGATTGTTGTTTGAGAAGAGTTTGTTTACCAGCTAGAGTTATTCACTTGGTCAGAGATAACATTTGTTTTAGATGAGTCTGACCACCTGGTCAGTAGCATCTCGACCTTTTGTAATACATGTATTCTGCTCGTGACATCCTTAGAATGATAATAATTGTAATGATAACAGTAGTAGTAATAATAATAATCTTATAATAATCTTATAATAATGAGAGCAGGGGGTAAACTGTCTGTGACGCTTATGCATTTCATGG